>SJYT01040925.1:10236-101168 GCA_006410635.1 Cephalophus harveyi
CATTGGAAAAGACTCTGATGCTGGGAGGGATTGGGGGCAGGAGGAGAAGGGGACGACAGAGGATGAGATGGTGGATGGCATCACTGACTCGATGGAATGAGTCTGAGTGACCTCCGGGAGTTGGTGATGGACAGGGAGGCCTGGCATGCTGCGATTCATGGGATCGCAAATAGTTGGACACAACTGAGCAGCTGAACTGAACTGAAAGATTAATTTAGTCTGTAGTTCTCAGTCACTTTGTCTCAAAATTCCTCAGGTTTTCAAAAACCAAAGACCTCAAAGTGTGTGCTTGTATGCGTTTATTTATAAACATTCTTAGAAGTAAAACCTGAGGAACTTTAAGAATCTTATTAATTTCTTTTAAAATGCCAACAGTAAATCCCACTCTATACAAATATAAATGATATTTTTTATTTGAAAAAAAAACTATATGTAAAAAAAAAGTACTGAGAAGAGTCACATTGGTTTTACATTTTTGCAAATCTCTCTCATGTCTGGATTAATAGATGTCAGTTGGATTCTCACGTCTGTTTCTTCATTGGGATGTGGATAAAACGCATCATGTGGTCTCTGGAACGCTCCACTTACACTGATAAGAAAAAGAGCTGGGAAAAAGCCAAAGTCATCTTGGTATCGTCATGAAAATAGCTCTGAATTCACAGGCACCTTACTGACCTCAGTAGTCGTGGACCACATTTTGAGAACTGCTAGCTTAATTAAAATTTAAAAAGCAAAATATATTTATTTATTCAAATGTTAGTGTTTTCACATGAGAGGTTTTCTTAATATTACCAATCAAGCAAGCAGAAGGTATGTTTAAAGCCTATTCCACATAAGAAAGTGTTTGTTAGTAAGTAAGGACATTGGCAAATTTGTTTTAAAGCATTTAGATGCATAAGCCATATCTAAGGGTCTGCGGGACTCACTGGGACAGCCAATGGCCAAAGTGATGAACTGCAAAGGAAGGTGGTAGACTTCAGAAGTGGTTCATTCTATTCTTGCGAGCTCTGCTCAATGCTATGTGGCAGCCTAGTCAATGCTATGTGGCAGCCTGGATGGGAGGGGAGTTTGAGGGAAGAACGGATACATGTATTTGTATGGCCCAGTCTCTACACTTCACCTGAAACTCTCACAACATTGTTAATTATCTACATTCCAATACAAAATAAAAAGTTAAAAAAAGGAAGTAGTTCTCCCTGTTCTTGAATAGTCATTTGTGAGCAATTCATTTGGATCCATCATTCATTCAATAGCTTATCTCAATTCTATTTCATTGTCTAGAATATAGATTCCTATTTAAGGAAGCAGGGTGTCTTATTTGGGTGCCACTTTTGGGGAAAGCACTGACCTAAAACTGGCATCTGCTGAGCAAAATGATAATCAGGGCGATAATCAGCTGTCCAAACATAGATTTACACTTTGCTGAGAGCTGGAGTCACGGAGGAATAGAGGACCATGGCAATAAGCAACGCGTATAAAGTCTGAGGTTGTACATTAAGTTGGAATTGGTTCCTTTCTACCACTTACTAACTGTGGAACCTGGGCAAGTGAGTGAACCTCAGTATCTTCTGTGAACCTCAGTATCTTCACTGGCAAAATGGGGATGACAATGGCAGTCTCCGTGGGTGTGAGGGAGGTTCATATAGGATAATATATGGAAAGTACTACCACTGAGCCGGATACACTGAGAGCTCCAAAAATGGCAGCTGTGATGATGTGGACCATAGTAATGATGATGTTGGCAGCCAGTTGATTCCAGGACCCACAGAGGGGCCTCCCGGCTGCAGCTATAGCCTTCCTCCTCTCCCTGTATTCCAGCCACAAGAGCCATCTTTCAGATAATCAATTATGCAGGTTCATACAGTCACCTGGTGGCTCAGAGGTTAAAGTGTCTGCCTCTAACGCGGGAGACCCGGGTTCGATCCCTGGGTCGGGAAGATCCCCTGGAGAAGGAAATGGCAATCCACTCCAGTATTCTTGCCTGGAGAATCCCATGGACGGAGAAGCCTAGTAGGTTACAGTCCACGGGGTCGCAAAGAGTCGGACACGACTGAGCGACTTCACCTCATCCCAGCCTCAGGGCTTTCCTAAATGCTATCGCCTCTGCTCAGAAGCACTCTGAATCACTCCAAATGCACAGGCACCCAGTCTGTCGTGTATGTTCCACAGCTAAGCTCTTCAGGTCTTCCAGAGAATCTGTCAACAACTGGAATGGGTTTTTGGTTTGGTTTTGGTTTTTTTTTTTTTTTTTTTTGGTCATCCCTACCCAGTCTTCTCAAGGATACAGTTCACACTGGCTATCTGCTTGATGCCAGCCAATCAGTTTGCCCAGAAAATGTGCCCCTGAGTTCTCTCTCCCTGGACTGCCTGCAGTCTCGCTTGCTTCTGTTTCCCTCCTGCTCTTCCTTCTCTTCTATAAATCCTATTCTGGACCTTTGTTAATTAAAATGACTGATCCCTTTTATCTACAAATAAACACAGTGCTGTTAATCCACCAAGTTTCTCTGCATGATTCTCTGACACTGCTTAGGAAGTGATGGGTTCTAGTAAAATTCTGTAAAGTGCCAAAATTCACACAGGTTACAGAATAGAGCACTATACCCTCCTTCTCGCCACCAAATTAACAAGCCAAAAATTAGCGACTACAATTCACTTGTGCCATCAAGAATCTTGTTTTATTTCATTGAAGATACCTCACTTTGTTCCAGATTATTAAAAACTAGCATGGAAAAAGGACTGAGAAAATAACACCACATTTTAGGCCAAAGCCATCATTTCAAAGATAGAAACAACTGTTGTTAAATGAATAAAATTTGATAAATTAATTCAGCAAGGTAGCAGGATACAGAAATCAGTTGCATTTTTTTACACTAACAATGATATATTAGAAAGGGAATGTTAATAAAAAGTAAAGAAAAAAACTTTAAAAAAATTACTTAGGAATAAATCTGACCAAAGAGGTGAAAGACATATGTGCTGAGAACTATAAAACATTGATGGAGGAAACTGAAGATGATTCAGACATGGAAAGATACGCCATGATTTTGGATGGGAAGAAATAATATTGTTAAAATGGCCATAATACCAAAGCAATCTACAGATTTAATATGATCCCTATTAAATTACTCATGACATTTTTCACAGAACTAGAACAGATAATCCTAAAATTTATATGGAATCATAAAAACCACAAAATTGTCAAGGCAATCCTGAGGAAAAGAATAAGGCAGGAGGCATAACCTTCCCAGACCTCAGATAATACTACAAAGCTATAGTAATCAAAGGGACTTCCCGAATGGTTCATCAGTAAAGAATCCACCTGCCAATGCAGGAAACTCAAGTTTGATCCCTGGGTCAGGAAGATCCCCTGGAGAAGGGCATCTAAAGTATCCTTCCCTGTGAAATCCTATGGACAGAGGAGCCTGGTGGGCTATAGTCCATGGGGTCGCAAAAGAGTTGGACATGACTTAGTGAGAAACTGTGCTGCATAAAATATGAGATGAATAAATTATATTAACATCATTCAAAAAAAATAACAACAACAGTAATCAAAACATTATAGTATTGGCACAAAAAAAGACACATGGATCAGTGGAATAGAGCAGAGAGCCCAGAAATATACCCACACACCTGTGGGCAATTAATCTTGGAGGAGGAAAGAATATAAAATGGGAACACGGTAGTTTCTTCAGCAAGTGGTGTTGGGAAAGTCAGCCAGCTGCTTGTAAATCAATGAAGTTAGAACACATCCTCACACTGTGTACAAAAATAAACTCGAAATGGCTTAAAGACCAAAATATATTACATGTTAAAATTCTTAGAAGAGATGATAGGCAAAACATTCTCTGACATAAGTTGCACCAATGTTTTCTTAGGTCAGTCTCCAAAGGCAATAGAAATAACAGCAAAAATTAACAAGTGGGACATAATCAAACTTACAAACTTTTGTACAGAAAAGGAAGCCATAAACAAAGAAAAGACAACTTACAGAATGAGAGAAATTACTTGCAAATGATGCAACCGACAGAGGTTTAACTTCCAAAATATACAGACAGCTCATACAACGCCACAACTACCAAAAAACCAAACAACTCAATCAAAAAATGGGCAGAATACCTAAATAGATATTTCTCCAAAGAAGACATACATATGGCCAAGAGGTACATGAAAAGACGGTCAACGTCAATAATCATTAGATAAATATAAATCAAAACTACAGTTAGGTATCACCTCACACCAGTCAGAATGGCCATCATTAAAATGTCTATTAATAACACATGCTGGAGAGGATGTGGAGAAAAGGGAACCCTCTGACACTATTGATAAGAATTTAATTTGGTCTCGCCATTGTGTAAAATAGTGTGGAGGTTCCTCCGAAGATGAAAAATAGAATTACCATATGACCCAGCAATCCCACTCCTAGGCATATACCCAGACGAAACTATAATTTGAAAAGATACGTTCCCACCTATGTTTCTGGAAGCACTGTTCACAGTAGCCAAGACATGGAAACAACCTAAAGTCCATCAACAGGTGGGTGGATAAAGAAGAGGCGGTGCATATGTGTATAATGGAATACTGCTCAGCCACAAAGAAGAGCTGACTAATGCCACCTGCAGCAACAAGCATGCAACTAGAGATTATCACACAAGTCAGATAAAGACAAGCACCATATGAAATCACTTATATATGGAACCTAAAATATGACACATATGACCATGTCTATAAAGGAGTAACAGACTAACAGACGTGGCTGCCAACGGGGAGGAGGTTGGGAGAGGAGCATACTGGGAGTTTGGGGGTTAGCGAAGGCAAACTATTATGCACAACAGAACGGATGGAAAGCAAGGTGCTACTGAACAGCGCAGGGAACTACATTCAACGTCCTGGCATAAACCATATGGAAAAGAACATAGAAAAGAATGTATTTATATGAATCAATTTGCTGTGATTTCTGAAATTAACAGAATCAATTTGCTGTACAGAAGAAATTAACACAGAATTTTGCAAATCAACTATAAAAAAATTAATAAGACTACATAAGAGAGAACTGGATCTCTAATCACTGCCTCACACTTTTCCCCTTGGAGCTATCCTGCCTTGTTCAGCTTCACTACATTTCTAAACACAGCTCTAAACTTGCCATTCTTCTCAAAAATGCCCAGTGTCCATCCCATCACTGTCCACAGCCTAAAATCCCAACTCTTCACCCTGCTGTTAGCATCTTTCTGTGATCTGGCTACAGCCCGCTTTGCCAAACTCCTTTACTTCTGATGTGTTGTTGCTGTTCAGTCGCTAAGTCGTGTCTGACTCTTTGTGACTCCATGGACTGTAGTACACCAGGCTACTCTGTCCTCCACTCTCTCTCAGTTTGCTTAAATTCATGTTCATTGAGTCTGTGGTGCTATCTAATGACTCTTCACATCAGGTTGCCAAAGTATTGGAGCTTTAGCTTCAGCATCAGTCCTTCCGATGCATATTCAGGGTTGATTTTCTTTAGGATTGACCACTTTGATCTCCTTGCTGTCCAAGGGACTCTCAAGAGTCTTCTCCAGCACCACAATTCAAAAACATCAGTTCTTCAGTCTTCGGTCTTCTTTATGGTCCAACTCTCATATCCATACACGACAACTGGAAAAATCATAGCTTTGACTATAGGGACTTTTTCAGCAAAGTGATGTCTCTGCTTTTTAATACACTATCTAGCTTTGTCATAGCTTGTCTGTCTAAGGAGCGTCTTTTAATTTCATGACAGCAGTCACCATCTGCAGAGATTTTGGAGCCCAAGGAAATAATATCTGTCATAGCTTCCACTTTTTCACCTTCTATTTGCCATGAAGTGATGGGATTGGAAGACATGATCTTTATTTTTTTGATGCTGAATTTCAAGCCGGCTCTTCAGTTTCTTTTTACTCTCAACAATTAGAGTGGTGTCGTCTGCATATCTTAGGTTATTGATATTTCTCCTGCAATCTTGATTCCAACTTGTGATTCATGCAGTCCATTGCAAAACTCTCTTTATGAAAGAAGCAAAGGGTTGGTTTACATTCAGACAGAAGTTTCTTCTGTTGCTGGTACACATACTAGCTACTTTGAACAGTATTGCCAATACAGTTCTCTTTCCCTGGAATGCCTCCCCATTATCAATATCTAAGATCTATCTATTCTTTAAAGCCCCATTTAAACGCTACCATCCCCAGGAAGTCTTCTCTATTCATCCCCACTGTCACTGGGGCACCCTCTTACACTACTTAAATCATGTCTTCTTATTATCATTCTGTATGTGCATATTCCGGGTTTCCTTGGTGGCCCAGCGGTAAAGGGTCTGTCTGCAAGGCAGGAGCCGCAGGAGACACAGGTTCAATTCCTGGGTTGAGAAGAACCCCTGGAAGAGGAAACGGCAACCCACTCCAATATTCTTGCCTGGAGAATCCCCTGGACAGAGGAGCCTGGCTGGCTACAGTCCATGGGGTTGTAAAGAGTCAGACACAACTGAAGCGACTCAGCATACACTCACGAACAGGTACATATTCTAACTCTGCCAGTGTTCCCAGTCCTCTTCCTACCTGGTGGAAGGGCTCTGTCTTTATGCCTCTACACCTGCCTCTCTCACCCCCACCCTCCGCACAGGTCCTGGCATACAGTTAGTGTTAGTGTCCACTAATGGCCTTACGCAAACTAACAGCCAAGTATATCACATCTGATTCTGACATATCTGATCCCTGACTAAGCTCCATCAATGACTTCCACTGCACTCAGATTAAACCCAAACTCCCTAATAGCAGCTATAAAGCCACGAGTGACTGTCCCTGTTCACTTCTCCAGCCTCATCTGGTGCTACCTTCCCTTTGCCTTACATGTGTGTCTCTCCCTGATAAGTCCCTTGAGCGTATAAAACTGTCTGGCCTCAGGGCTTTCACACACACTCTTCCCTCTTCTAAAACCCACTTCCTCCCATTAATTTACTAGTCCACAATTTTTGGCACTTCAGGTTTCAACTTAAAAGCCACATCCTCAGAAAAACCCTCTTGGATACCTATCAGTCTGGACCCTGGCAGGAAGCAGGTGTCACATGTTAAGGCAGCTAAAAAGGTGATAGAGGGGCTCTACACAGAGTCCCTTGGCCTGCAAGGACATCAAACCAGTCAATCCTAAAGGAAATCAATCCTGAATATTCATTAGAAGGACTGATGGTGAAGCTGAAGCTCCAGTACTTTGGCCACCTGATGCGAAGAGTCAACTTATTGGAAAAGACCCTGATGCTGGAAAGACTGAAGGCAGGAGGAGAAGGGGACAACAGAGGATGAGATGGTTGGATGGCATCACTGACTCCATGGACATGAGTTTGAGCAAGCTCCAGGAGATGGTGAAGGACAGGGAAGCCTGGCGTGCTGCAGTCCACGGGGTCACAAAGAGTCAAACACAACTGAGAGACCGAACAACAACAATCCAGAGGTCTGGACAGGCTTTAGGGACACCAACAGGAGGGGTCCGTTACCTCTCTCAGGCCTGACGCAGGAAGGGAGGATGTGCCAGAACCTGGAGAGAGTAGGTAAGAGAGGTTACCTTAAAGTTTTGGTGGCCATCTGTAGAGGACCACAACTAAGCAGGGGGATCTGTAGAGAAAGCAACTAAGGAAATAAATACCCCAGCTTCATTCTCCTCCCACCATCCAAATAGCCAGTCTCCCACTGGGAGCAAAGGAGCCTTTTAAGGCAATCCCTGAAGGCTAGCCTCCCCAGAAGGATGAAGAAGGTGGGTAAAAGGGTGGCAGAGATGAGCAGAAACTATGCCATCCATTCTCAGGTAGACCCTCCTATTTTATCCTGCCTCATAGAAACACATTCTTTTCCTTTTTAGTGTTTGATACAATTTTCACTTTCATATCTTTTTGCTGAATGTCTATAAGCACTTTCAGATGGTAAACTCCATGGCCACGGAAATCCCATGTGCCCACTGCAGCACTCTCAAAATCTAACATATAGGAGGTACTGAATAAATGCTTGCTAGTGAATGTGTGAATGCACTCATCAGCCAGAGACACGGTAGCACATATAATTACGCACGTACACATTTCAATTTCAAAGGGAGAAACCTTCTTTACAGAATTAAGAAATGCCAGGAAATTTCACATCAAAGTCAATTCGATGAAAACAAAATGCTGCCTAGCAGAGAAAAATCACTCTAACTTCAAAAAGAGCTGATCATTTTCTAAGAAGAGAAGAAAAAATGTCCTTCCTATTAACTTGCTGTGAAAACAAGCTGAGCCAGACTAGATAAGCTATCGCTGTATTATTCAAAATTGTTATCACCCCCAATCCACATTGCAGATTGAAATAAGGTCAAGTGGAAGAATTCCTCCCTGCAACCCCTTCTTCTTGATAAAACTCAGTAGCTCCCATATCCAGCTTAATAGCTTCAAAAGAAGGTAAGTGGTAGCAAACCCTAAATTCCCTCCTCCTGGCCTAAGGGTTTTCTGCATCTTCCAAAAGCCTCAATTTCTCTGAGCTCTTGCAGTCCCATTCTGAAGAACACAGACAAAACTTTTAAGTGGAGTTCTACATATTACCTGGTAAGTGTATTTTATTGATAGTTGAATCTGATACCAAAACACCAACGTTCACATTTGCTTCTCTCCCCTATCCCCCAACACATTCACACTTTGATGAGAAGAGGAGAGGTCTTTTTCCTGATAGCATTTAAACAATATGATTCCAAACACTTCATCTTTCTCTCAGCTCCTCAAATGACTCATGTGCCTATTCTCTGCAACCACAAGATTCTTGTGTTCGGGGCCCCTTTTACTGGAAGATGCACCCCTCTTTTCTCCAACTTGTTCTGTAAAAAACAGGCTAAAGTTTACACCTGCATCCTAAATTGGTTGGAGGAAGAATCAAGATAGTAAGATAATTGACATCATACATGTAAGGCACGTACAATAACTCCTGACACACAGTAAAAGCTCAAGAAGTATTATCATCATCATTAATGATTACTTCCAAATTATCCTTCAGATCTCTAATCATCTATCACTTGCTCCAGGAAGATTTTATGTCCCCTAAACAAGATCAAGTGACCCAAGCACGCCCATTCATGTAACTGGGTAACTTTCTCTCACTGCACTAACTACAATCCATATGATCCGAAAATCATTAACCCTTGAACAACGCGAAGGGTTAGAGGCACCAATCCAACGTGCGGTTGAAAATCTGAGTACAGCTTGTGGTGCACCCTCTAGAATACAGTTCCTCCATATCTGCTGTTCTGCATCCTGAGTCAACCAACCAGAAACCATGTAGCACTGTAGTATTTAAAAATCTGCATGTAAGTGGACCATGCAATTCAAAGCTGAGTTTTTCAAAAGTCAACTGTCATCACAGAACAATGTATGTACTCTAAATAGGCAAAAAAATTCTGTGAGGATTTGAGCAGCAAGTGAATTTGTTGTTAATCACCATTGTATTCCTAGTTTCTAGGCAAACTGTTTCACACTTAGTGGTCAAAAGACATGTTAAAGGAAAAGATGAACAGACAACCTCGCCTCCTCTGTGGCACAGTAATCACCACTCCTTTCCTTACACTTTTTCACATTCATTATTTCAAGAACTCTAAAAGTAAGTATTTGAGGAAGTTGATGCATTGAGAAGCCACATGACCAGAGATCCCAGTTCCCAGAGTCACAAGTGGGTCAGAACCCAAATCTCTCTATTTCCAACCATGTATCCTGGGTCTTGGCAGAAGGTCTCTGTTATGGACTGAATGTTTGTTGTGTTGCTGTTTAGTGATTAAGTCTGTGTCCAGCTCTTTTGCTACCCCGTGAACCTTAGCCTGCCAGGCTCCTCTGTCCATGGGATTTCCCAGGCAATAATACTGGAGTGGATTGCCATTTCCTTTTCCAGGGGATCTTCCTGGACTAGGGATCGAACCTGTGTCTTCTGCATTGGCAGGTGGATTCTTTACCACTGAGCCACCTGGGAAGCCCTGGACTGAATGTTTATGTCCTCCCAAAATTCGTATGTTGAAGTCCTAACCCTAAGTGTGATACTATTAGGAGATGGGAACTTTGGAGGTAATTAGATTGAGGTGAGATTATGTGGGCAGGTTCCTTACGACGGGATTAGTGATCCTTTAAGACGAGAACAGAGGGTTTTCTCTTTCTCTCTGCCATGTGAGGCACAGCGAAAAAGCAGCCATCTGCAGTACAGGAAGGGTGCTCTCATCAGAACCAACCTTGGTGGCACCCTGATTTTGGACTTCCCAGTCTTCAGAGATGTAAGGAATAGCAGCCTGATGTTTAAGCCTCGTAGTGTGTGGTTTTTTGTTTTAGCAGCCGGAGCCGACTAATGGAACTGGGGGACACCGTGCTCTACTCATGAGGCCTTCGGTCTCATTTATATAGTTTCCTGTGCAATTGTTAACACCAGCTGTTAAAGCATAGTTCTGAGAGAGTGTGTGGAGAAAAGGCTTTTTGTTCGCCACTCTACTTCCTGTATACACAGAAAGGCTACATTTTTCAGCCTCCCCTGTATTTAGACTGTGGTCCTACGACAGAGTTCTGACCAACAGAACTGCAGGCAGCAGTGGTATCAGCCACTCCCTGGCCTGACCCATCAATATCCCCTGTGCAGTCTTCCAGCGCTTGGAGGCCATGAGAGCCATCTGTCACTCATAAGACTTCACATAAGTCAGAAATTCTGATTTTATTAAGCTCCTGACAGTTTGGGGCTAACTTGTTCCTGCTGCATATCCTAGCAGTATCCTGCTAATACAGAGAGGCAGAGTAGTACAATAGGAAAGGAAATGAAGGCAGCAAGCGTCTGAGGCCCAACTCCACCCTTAGCTTATGAGATGACATGGGAAATTCACCTGTTTAGCTCTGATTTTCTCAAACATGAACAGATAACCATGGATGGTCCTTGGCTGCATATTACCTGGAAGCTGAACTCAGCATTTCATTAAATTCCTCTCTCCCGCACATATACACAGCTCCAAAAGCAATGCTTAACTATACCGCTTTATTGACAAATCTGTTGGCTGATCACAAAATGGATTATATCTAGAGAGACCATATGTATTGGGGTTTAGCTAGGACAGTGCTCCTTTAGACCTATTGTCCCAGTGTATTTCAGTGAAATTAATATTAGAAGAACCCCCTTTCCCTCTTAGGCTTCCAGGTTTAAACAATACATTGCAGGGTAAGCTGGTTATATCTCACACAATATAAAGCAACACTTACCAGACATCTCTCTGCTCAAACTTTTATTCTGCTTTCACCTTGAGACTCCACCATCTTCCACCCCACCCCCAACATCTTCCCTGGGGTCCTTTGCTGGATCCTCTGTCCCCAGCCCAGTAGCTAAGAAGGAGCTCAGAGAAATATGCCAACTCGTACCTCCTCCGGAGAAGGCAATGGCACCCCACTCCAGTACTCTTGCCTGGAAAATCCCATGGATGGAGGAGCCTGGTGGGCTGCAGTCCATGGGGTCGCTAAGAGTTGGACACGACTGAGCGACTTCACTTTCACTTTTCACTTTCATGCATTGGAGAAGGAAATGGCAACCCACTCCAGTGTTCTTGCCTGGAGAATCCCAGGGACGGTGGAGCCTAATGGGCTGCCATCTATGGGGTCGCACAGAGTCGGACATGACTGAAGCGACTTAGCAGCAGCAGCGTACCTCCTCATCATATTTCATCGCTTCAAACTAGCCACATGGCTCCACTCTCTCTGTAAGGGCAACAGACTGTCATAGACTTCATGATGATCTTCAGAAACAAAAACAATTTGGGAGCATGAGCAAACGTTTAACAAAATGCCTTTGTTTTCTCCACAGGAAAGTGACTACACATTAACTTCAAAGCACTATTCCCCGATGAAGGTGGAATGACACTGTGCATGGGAAAAAATGATCTTTAAATGACAAACTGCCTCTAGACTGGGCAACTGTGAACGAACTACGAATACCGGGTGGAAAGCCATAGATTGAGGCTTCTCACCACGTGGGACCTGGAAGCTGTGCGTGCAGACACTGGTTCCGGTGGAGCTTTGGGCTTTTAAACCAGAGTGGCCCTTATACCCAACTGTGCAGTCATTACAGGACCACCACTGGTGTTGCTGGAGAGCTGCCATGAAGACCTGGTGCCGCCTCCTAGCCTGCTATATTTCCTCTGCGATACTCTAGGGGCGGCATGTCTCTGTGGTTGTGTAGATCCGGTTATTTATCCTTGCTATTCAGAGCATGGCCCTTGGAGAGATAGCATCAACATTACCCAGAATTCGTTAAGAGTCAGCCCCAGTCCAGAGCTCCTGAATTAGAATCAGCATTTTAACAAAATCCTCCGGCAATTCCTATGCATAATTAAAGAAGCAGTAGGACAGATGAGCCCAGGACTGGAACCAGTGGTCACATAGCACAGTCATAACGAATTGCAGCCGCTCCTAAGAAGCACTTATACATTCCCAGATCAAATCAATATCCGTGCATATTTTCCCCTTGTTGCTTCCACTTTTTATTTGTAATTCTTTAATCACAACATTATGATGTTTTCCAGATAACCCTGTAAGAACCATGAGGTCCTTTTAACCTAATTAATCAAGTAACTCTTTGCCCAATGCAACAGGGACTACAGCTTCCACAGTGTTTTAAATGTATCCAATTTGGAGCTTTATTTTCTCCCCCTGAAAGTGCTTATCAAGTTCCATCACTTCAAAGAAGAAAAAGAGGAAAGAAAGGCAAAGCCATGTGGCCTCTGGGGTACAGGTCTCTCTGGTCCCATGAAAATCCAGGAGAGCTGGGCTGATTTTGCTCAGTCTGGATGTTCCAACAGGCATTCACAGGGAAATCAAAGGCAGGACCTCATGGGAGGAGCTTACCATTAAGTACACTGTGCCAAGCCATACCTGGGTATCAGTCCTTTAAGGGTAGGGCATCTTCTGAAGTTTTGCCAAACTGGCAGATGAGTCCCTTGTACCTATGTGTGTGTGTGTGCTAGGTCACTTTAGTCATGTCTGATTCTTTGTGACCCTATGGTCTGTAGCTTGCCAGGCTCCTCTGTCCATGGAATTCTCCAGGCAAGAATACTGGAGTAGGTTGCCATGCCCTCCTCCAAGGGATTTTTCTGTCCCAGGGATTGAACCAGAGTCCCTTATGTCTCCTGCACTGGCAGGCAGCTTCTTTACCACTAGTGCCACCTGGGAAGCCCCCTTATACTGATGCGCTGTGCTTTCTCAGTTCCTGTAGAAGATTTTCAGCTTGTCCAGCTATTTGTCAGTTACTGCCTACATTTCTTGACCCGAAGGACAGAATGGGATATCCCAGAAAGCAACTTTACAAGTCAGGAAGGAAAGGGCACATAGCAGATGCTAACCACCTTGTAGGCTGGTTTCAGAGGGAGAAACTTAATTTTATTTTTTATATATTCCACATTCCCTGGAAAGAGGTAGTGAAAGATAGTATGATATTCAGACAAGAAAATTACATATTTCCTATGACCTATGGGAAACTACACACATTTAAAAAGCAAACAACAGTATAATATATGTTTAATACAATCCCAAGTACTGCTAGTGATCTCCCTATGGATGTGGATTATAGGTTGTTTCCAGGGTCTTCTTTACAAAAAGCAATACATATTCATTATAAAGAATTAGGGACCAACAAAAAGACACGCAACATGAAAATAAAAGAGATAAATACGCTTGGTTAAGTTGCAGCTGGAAAGTTAAAGGGCACAAGAAGGGCACAAGGACAGACGAGAAAAGAAAGGGAAAGAGTTTGGGAGGAGAGAAAGAGGAAGAAAGGAAAGAGAATAGACATCTTTGGTGATGGATGGGGGACGATGGGGGAAGAGTCTGTTGCCTGAATATGCACCCAGTGGTGTATTTCACTACATTAGCATCTAACCCTTCAAGTCAACAGAAGAAAAGTTCAGATCTTTCCAGCAAATGTAAACCAAGTGCCCGCTGTGTTCCAGGAGGTGTTCTAAGGTGTTTTGAAACACAAGATCTCTCTTTTAACTACCCTAAAAGTGACAATGTTGTCGTATTACCAACAAAAACAGCTGAGACTTGGGGTGACTAAGTAGGCTCCCTCTCAAAAATCACAAGCATCTTATTGCAAGTGCTCAACAGATGTTCATTTTTGAGTAGAAGGAAGGGGGAGGGATTTGAAGTCGGGCCTGTGTTTTCAGGACACTTCTCTAAGCCCTCTCCAAACATCTGTGCTCCTCTGTAGCTTCAGTGTCAATGCCTTTCCCGGAGAGTGCTCCACTACCCACTTTTCTATTTTTTCACACCTTTATCACTCCACTTCCTGGATTATGCCCTGTGTAAGCACTCACATTTTGGCATTTTTCATCTGCCAATACCCTCTGTCTTTGCACAACTGAAAAGTTGCTGTTAAGAGGTTAGATTAGGTTGGGACCTCTTTGCTCTCCTTTCTAGTAAAAATAACAGCCACAAAAAATGGACTGGTGCATTCTGCTGTGGTCCACATCTTTTCTCCTTTGCTTGGCCCTTCACAACTACAAGTATGCAGCACTGCACTGGTTAAAGCGCCTATTTAATTTGAATTGTTTATTCCAAGGATAAATCGATTTTTACTTCAAAACAAAGACCAATTGAGCAGCAGATTTCGTAGAAATTGAAAAAAAAAAAAAGTTAGCTCACTTTAAAGAGAAAAGAAAAGGTCATTTCCTGGTTTTGTCACCATCAGGAAACAACACTTTGGGACATCTTTCAGTGTCAATCTCCACCCTCAGTGAAGTCCGAAAATCTAACACAATCAGAGAATAGGGGCTGGACTTTACATGAAAAAAGTTTGAATATCTCAGAAACAAGGCATTCTTCTCTTCAAAAGAACAGAGATCCTGACCTTCTGAAAAGTTTCCAGACTTCCGCTGCTCCCTCTCCACGCTTTCTCTTTCTCCTTTCCTCCAAATAACATCTGTTCATCTGATTCTTCATTCACCGAGTACATTCCAAGAGCACCCTAATGTCCTTTGACGTGCTTCCATTTCTAGATACAAATGCTTAGAAGCAAGGACTGGGGTAGGGAGAGAGACAGGAATTTGGAAGACGGAAGGCAACAAGAACTGGGGAGGGGACCAGGCCTGGGATCTCTTCTCTGGGACAGGCTCATGTTTAGAACTCATTTACAAAAAAAAAAAGAACTCATTTACAAAAAACTTTTTAAATGGTGTTTTTCACCAATATCATGTATTTTAAATGGGTTGGGTAGGTAGATTATAGATTAAGCATGTATTGGGTGCCTGCTAGTTGCGGACACGTGTAAGTCATTTCCTGCAGGGACAGGCTGTGTTCTCAAGGTGATTACAGTCCATCTGGGGGAACGAAGCCCTCGGTAGCTACCTAGAGTGCTCAGATGCTCAGTCGTGTCCAACTCTTTGTGACCGTTTTGGACTGTAGCCTGCCAGTCTACTATGTCCACGGAATTTTTCAGGCAAGAATACTGGAGCTGGTTGCCATTTCCTCCTCCAGGGATCTTCCCGACCCGGGTATCTAACTCGCATCTCCTTGTGTCTCCTGCACTGCAGGCAGATTATTTGCCCACTGAGCCTTCAGGGAAGCCTCTGAGCCATCAGGGAAGCCTAGCTTCCTGGAGTACAGGCAATATAATCACACAGTGCTTCCAGCAACTTGCTCTGCCATCAGGCTGGCCTGTGTCAGAATGCCAGCTCCAAGTCTAAGTTTCCTTATCTGCCAAATGGGAATAACAGCATTTATGGGATAGTTGTAAAAACAAATATATGACATTATCAATGTAATGTGTGTGGCATACAATATGAATTAAGTGTAAGTGGTGGTTGTAATCATAAAATAATTATTACTCTCATCATTATTGCTTGGAGATATAAGTGTGCTATGAAGTCCTACAGAGAAAAGAGGGATATATTAATATTTCTTACTAGAAGTTGGGAGTGGAAGCTCAGAGAAGAGATAACATTTGAACAGCAACTTAAAAAAAAAAAAAAAACTGTTGAATTGTTGGAGCAAGAGATATAAGACAGGGAATTTGATGTTGAAGTGAGGATGCTGCCTGCAGAGAAATGGATTCAGGGGAGAGATGAGCAGGTCAGGGGATCAGCATAAACTGCACCTGGAGTGGTGGGAAGGTTTCTGTGGGATCAGAGGTTGAAAATGAAACTTAGGGGAAGGCCAGGGAAGCCTTGCAAAGGAAACACAACCAGGGTTCCACAGGCCAGGAGGGATGCTAAAGGATTTTAAACTGGAAAAGAAAGGCAATAAGACCACCTAGTAGAGTTTGGGTGGATTTTTGCTCATTAAACTAATGTAGATATCAAAGAGGTCACCTCAAGGAAGTCCCCTAGGGAGGGACAGGTGAGTTCGAGTATTCCCACTGTGCACGTGTAACGCCCTGAATCATCTGTTATTAACATCAGCCATGTTATATTTTAATCACTTATTTAATTGCCATCTCACCCAATTATAAGCTTCCTGAGGGCAGCATAGTAAGCTCCCGTACACCCAGTGGATGATGTGTACCACATCATTCTTTATCTTCTCATGTCTTTTTTATTGATATGGAAAGACCTTTCCTCAGCTTTGCAAAAAAGTACAGACCCACCTCCCCTCTTTGAATGACAACTGAGTCCTTATTGTTGTTCAGCTGCCCAGTCCCATCTGACTCTTTTCGACCCCTTGGACTGCAGCACATCAGCCCATAATTGAGTCCTTAAGCACCGTGTAAATTAAAGAGCTTTCTAGTCCCTCATCTCTACTGGAAGACCCTAGAGGTTAGGAAAGTAAAAGTGAAAGTGTCAGTCGCTCAGTTGTGTCTGATTCTTTGGAACCCCATGGACTGTAGCCAGCAAGGCTCCCCTGTCCAGAGACTTCTCTAGGCAAGAATACTGAAGTGGGTTGCCATTTACTTCTCCTTCTTTTTTCCCTTGAATCTCTTGCTTCCCTAGTATTTACCTATCATTAGTTCTGTGTCACTGAAAATCATAAAACAACATGTCTTTTTAAATATTTCAGTGTTTTCAACTTGTTAAAATGCTTTTATCCTAAGTCATTGCCATGTCATACTTTCAATTCATAGGTTACAATCATTTGCTGAACTAGAGTAGAATTATGCTCTGATAAACCCATCGTAAATTGAAAGTAATTTTTATAATTTGAAAATTGAAAATGTATTTAATACACCTAACCTGCCAAGAATCATAGCTTAGACAAGCCTACCTTAAACATGCTCAAACTCTTACATTAGCCTATAGTTGGACAAAATCACCTGACACAGAGCCTATTTTATAATGACTGCTGAGTATCTCGTGTAATTTATTGAAAACTACCCTGAAAGTAAAGAACAGAATTGTCGTTTCCCCTGGTGATCTTGTGGCCGACTGGGAGCTGCGGCCGCCACTGCCCAGCATCAGGGCAAAGTATCATATCTGTGTTGCTAGCCCAAGGAAAGATCAAAATCCAAAACTCAAAGGGAGGTTTCTACTAAATTCATATTACTTTCACATCATCGTCAAGTCAAAAAATTGTCAGTTGAATTATCCTAAGTCAGAGAGTGTATATTTCAAAGCACCTATACAAGCAGCAAAGGGTCGACGTCTTCGTTTGAACTCATCTGCTTTTTACAATCAAAGAGTTCTGCAACCCAATGTGCTTTCTTTCTTCTTTGCCCTGGTTACCAGGAAGCTCAGGCGTATGTGTGTTGTGCTTAATGACAATGCCATCAGCCAGGATTCCTTAATCCATTCACTTTACACTCTACCTTCATATCTTGGCTCCTACTGTTTGCCTTGTTGTAATGGCTTCAGTTCTTACATATTTGTGCATTTATTTCAAGTTGCCTCAAACCCTTTTTAAAGTAGGCAGAAGTAACATGTGTGTATTCTTGTATACATGTATATTATCTATTGTTTATAAACACACACATGTGGATATATCCAATACTGAAAGTATATCTATCTATGTATTTCCTAGATGTTTTCTGCCACACCTCACTCTCAGTTCTTATGCAAGCATGACTTAATAATGTAAACATAAGTGAAGATTTTATAGAGGAGTCTTGGGAAACACATTTCTATTCCTTTCTCCAGATCCTTTCTTTGGTTATTCTGCCCTGAGCTTAATACACTAAACCAGGGATCACTAAACTTTTCCAGTGAAGCGCTAGATAGCAATAATTTAGACTTTATGGGCCCTGAGATCTCTGTTATAGCTACTTAATTCTGCCATTACAGTGCAAACAGAGCCACAGATGGTGCATAAACAAACATGCATGACTGTTTTAATAAAACTGCATTTGTTAAAATAGGTGGTGGGTTGAAACTGGCCAGTGACCACAGTTTGCTGACCCTGCCGTAAACCTGCCCTGACTAGATCTGTCATCACTGGATCCTCTTAGGGAGCAATCACTCTGGCCAACACCAATGTCTAATGTATTCAAGTCAGTTCCCTTCAGCAAGATAAAGACCACTCCGGTCAACAGGACAGGACCCACTCTCCTCAGTAGGTAGTTTCACTGCCAGTTTTATTGCTTTAAAATACCCTGGTGGTATTTTTACACCAGGAGTTTTGGGTTTTTCTTTTTTTTAAGATTTGTTTCTACTACATACAGTGATCATCACAAGAGAAGTTTAGATAAGTACTACAAATATATCTCTATCTGCACAAGCAATAGTATTTCTGCAGCGTATAGCCATATTTGAGGTTAGAAAGAGGGTTCAATCAAGGGATTTAAAAAATGAGTCTTCATGGCAACACTCTTCTTCTCTTTAGGAGCTTCAGTTTTCTCATCTACAAAATAGGGGCAGGATTTCACCTGCCTAAAGGCCAGAGTCTGGACAAGAAGATCCCTTCTAGGTTCTTTCTAGAAGCTGGAGAAATTATTTCCCTAAACCAGTGATTTCCAAATGGTTTCAGAAATCAGAATTCCCTTGGGTGGTTGTTAAAACACAGATTTCCATACCCCAGCCTGAGTTTCTAACTCAGTAGGTGTAGAGTGGAGCCCCAAAATTTGCAGTGCCAGCCACTAAGTTCTGCTGTTACTGGTTCAGGGACCACGCTTTGGGAACAACTAGGTGTCTACATGATAGCAACCTCAGTCTCTCTCATGGGGAAACAATGAAGCGTAGGGGGATCCTACAGCTGGTTCCTATTTGTGTTTTTAAGTGGGATTCCTTCTGGAAGGGATGAGAGATTCGGTCTGTTTGCTCACTGAGTCTCAGTTGCTGCAGCTACTCCTCAGCAACTACAGGCTGAAAGGAGGCTGGTGGTGACTTTCATGCAGCTGTGGTGGAACGTAAAAGCCAATGGGCGAGCCATCTGGAGCAGGACAGGGAAAGGCAGGACCACTGAGAAGTCAGGGACACCTATGCCATCACACAGTTCTTTTACATAAGCCAAACTTCTAGAACTTTCTCTTTCTATAAACACAGAATCCACTCAATCATTGAGTGCAGATTGACCATAAGTAGCCCCTGCATCAAGTAATACAGGGTGGGATGCGAGGACTCAGAAGCCTAGAAAGGTGCAGACTGCCCCCAGGAACTCTCAATCTTACAGGGGAGGCAAAATTCACACATGTTCACACACTTGACAGATGTCAAGACAAGCAGATAATGAGATGCAGTGTCACGTGGCATGAAGACAGTGGGCTCTGGAGTGAGGATGCTGGACCCGAGAGGTCTGGATAGGCTTTCCCAGAGGATAGAGCCAGGTTGGCAGGGGCCTTCAGGGACAGGAAGCATATGAAGCTGTGGAAGGGCGAGGAGAACATGACAAGAAGCCCAAGTGTGCCTGGAACATTAGAAGGAAGCGGATGAGACCGAGCACAGAGACTTCTAAGTTGTCTACCCCTTCCCAGGGAAACCCCCCTACCCCACTCCATTTCGGTCACTTTCAATCCTTTAGCTCAGTTTCCTGGTTTGAGGATTGAGGGTTTTGAGCTAAATCACAAGTTTCCCAATGTTGTTCCACCTTGGAGAGACCTCTGGCTATTAAATGATGAATGAGCAGTCTGCAATCAGCCCTTCTTCTCCTGACTCTGCTCTAGCAGGAAAACTCCATTTTTATAACTTTTTACACTCACTGTACAGCTGGTGCTTCTAGAAAGGATTTGAAAATCACTCAACAAGAAGCTCTGTAAAAAAAATCTTTCCATTTGTGCACTGGGTGGCTGAATAGAGAGGAGAAAAAAGCCAGTTAGCCCAAAAGATGGGACCACCAGGTGGGCCGGGCTAGCTTCAGGCACAGCTTGACAGCAGAGGAGAGCTTAGACCGACGGGGCTGAGAAACAGGGAACCACGGGTGGTTCAACAGTAGAGGAGTGCCATACGGAGTGGAGCGAAATTGGGTCCATAGTCTGACAGGGAACCGAACTGATGTGAAAATCTCAACTGCTCAGAAGGTTTTGAATAAAACCAAAGGGTTTTGAATAAAAACAAAATAAAAATCTTTGAATAAAAAACAAAGATTTTTTTTCCCCCTTGTCAGCCTTCCCTCCCAGGACATTATACTGTATGCAAAACGTGTGACTGTAAGACAAACATTTTTTTCCACTGCCCTTCTGAGCCCCGCAGGCCTTCAGGAAGACCTGCACTTCAAGCAAAGTCTTTTTATTTTTCAACACCCACAGCTTCCATTCAACAATCAGAAGTTTTCCACTTTCATCAAAGAGACTGCAGAGAAAGGCCGAGGGAGCAGCCGGTTCTCAGCGGCTCTGGGCGGACGACAGAGCCCTCTGCTTCCCACTCACTGCCCCGGGCCCACCACAGGACACAGTCTTCTCCCTGAATCAGCCAGGTGCGTACCCCCGAAGACACTGGCTTGCTTTATTCCCACCTCAGTGACAGATCCAATGGATGTGTGCACCCGCTTCTTCCCAAACCAGGTCCCACTTGGGATCCAGGGGACCTCATCTGCCTTGTCTATGGTACACTTGAAAGCGGGAGGAAAGGGGGATGACGGAAGATGAAGTGGTTAGATGGCATCACCAACTCGATGGACATAAGTTTGAATAAGCTCCAGGAGGGGGTGATGGATAGGGAAGTCTAGCATGCTGCAGTCCATGGGTCGCAAAGAGTTGGACACAATTGAGTGACTGACCTGAACTGATGGTACATTTTATACCACTCTACGTAGCACCCCCCTCCCCGAATTTACCTCTTTTTGGCTCTTCCATCTCCAGGATCCCTATGGTTTTATGGATTCAGTGGGAAGGAATATCCAGTTCTTAAGAGTGACCCAAGTCAGGTGATGCTCAGTAGTGGGGTCTCTGCAAAGGCCAAAGTCACAGTAATCCAAGCTCGGCTCTGGACACAGAACAGTTCCTTGGGGGGCTCTGTGATTTCTGTGGGCTTGCAGATACCCAGCAGCTGAAAAGCGAGCAGAAAGGGGAGAGGTGCTGCAAAGACTGGGTACTTCCAAATGAACTTTTCAAAGAGCTACATCCGGAGGCACCGGTTATGCAGTGATTCACTTTTTAAATGGTCTTTTGAAATGGAGATGATTAGTAGCCACAGATGTGGCCAGCTCTGCCTGCCTTGAGAATCTATCCACTCTGTCTAAATTCCAGACTATTTGGAACATTTAACCAGAATACTCCAATACCCTCTGCCAAGTCTATTCCCATTCAAGAAGTACTTTTATATCACACTCTCATTTGATCAGTAAGGTGGCTGTCAGTGCAGACAGGGAAAAAAAAGAAGCATAAGGGTTTGTACAAGGACCCAAGACCATAATGGAGGGTAGGAAGGCTGAGAGAGGACCTCAGGTTTTCAACCTTCATGTAAATGGCAGTAGCAGGGATTCCGGGGCCAGCAGGGTTTAACTATTTACCCAAGTGATTCCATTGATCAACATTTGCAACTTTGAGACAGTGTCTATTCTGATTCTCAATTTTCCCATATGTTTAAAAAAATAAAATCTTAGCTGCCTCAGAGGCCAGAGGTGAGGATGAAGTGAGGCATTGTGTCAATCTGAGACAGAAGAGGCTCGACTGTAGTAGTCACACGCACGCACACACACACACACACACACACACACAGCACATACAATATACAACTCGTGCCACACAGCATGCAGATACACCGCATATGCACTGCACACACATACCACACACCCACCACCCACATGCACACACCACCCAGGACACACACGCCCCTACGCTCTTCACCATACCACTTCCCTGCCCCCACCCTCGCTGCCAACTGCTTCCCCTTTTTCTGAGTTTCACGGCAGGCCCAACTTTATATGCAAATTTAACAGATCCCAATGTACTCTGGAGGGTGTTTTTGTTCAGAAGATCGGTGCTGCCAGTTTGCTGCTCCCCGACAGTACCTTTGAACCCCCAATTCCATCCTGCCATTAAGCTTATCTCCCTGTGGAGAAGCTTCCACGTTTGTGGGCTCTTCCTTGCCAGAGATCTGGTAGCATTTCCAGTTCTTAAGAGGAGCCGGTATCACCAACCCCTCTGAGCCATTCTACCGCAGTCCAGGGGATCCAGCCCCCCGTGTGTGCTAAGTCGCTGCGTCGCGGCTGACCCCGTGTGAGCCCGCGGGGCTAGCCCGCCAGGCTCCTCTGTCCACGGGACTCTCCAGGCAAGAATACTGGAGCAGGGGTTGCCATGCCCTCCAGGCCCAGCAAAGGGATATTTTCTCATGAGGACTTCCGAGCCACAGGCCCCGCTGAGGGGAACGTGCAGCTTCTCAAGCCGGAAGGCGCTTTGTGGCCGAGTCTGCCTGAAACAGCAGTTGCTGTGTGTACGCGCGCGTGCACACACACGCACACACACACACACACACACACACACACACACAGAGCAGCGTAGGGAAACCGTCATTTTCCTACTCGCCCTCTGACATCAGCCACCTTCTCTATAGCTACAGTTTCTCTTCACTCAAACTGATCCCTGGCGATGAAAAATGAGCCTGTCCCCCACCCGTCCCGCCGCCTGTCGCCCCACGCCCCCAGAGAAGAGTTTCTTCGCGAGGCAGCCGGTGAAGGTTTTTTTCCAAGTCACATGATCCAGGATGCAGGGGAAGAATCCTTCTTGGAACAGAGATGGGCCCAGGACCGGATCAGATGAGGAGAGATAAGGTGTGATGCGGGGACGCCTATATAAGAATGGACCCAGGGCTGCGGCGCGCACTCAGCGCCCGGGCCCCGAGGCGAGAGCCAGCCATGCACGTGCCCGCGGGCTCCGGCCCCAGCGCCTGGGCGCCCGCGGGCCGCGGGCACTTCTGCTTCACCACCGCCTCGCTGGCCCTGTGCCTCGTCTTCGCCGTGGCGACCATCATGGTGCTGGTAGTTCAGAAGCCGGTAAGTGGACTTCTCTTCTTTGCCCTTCCTTTCTGATTTATGTTCAGTTTTCTCCACAGAGGCTTGGGGATAGACGAAGCAGAGAACCGACATCAACAGAGAGGGGCAGCAAAGAAAGGGGAACCGCAGCCCTCTCAAATAAGTGGGCTTTGTGAGGGAGAATTTTCTTGAGCCATCACCTCCAAACTTTCTACATACACCTGAGCTAAAGAAGGGAGAGGAGCTCTTAGCCTTGAGAAATTTTCCTAGAGGAAGGGCATATATATACACGTATAGCTGATTCACTTCGTTGTAGAGCAGAAATGAACGCAACACTTTAAAAAATTATACTGCAATTAAAAAAAAATAACTGTTGCTGATCGAAAGACTTCTATTAAAGATGGAAGAGACAAGGAGACTTAATAACACATTTATACAACCAGTGTCTTGTCTTGGATGACTTCAGACCAGATTCCAGGATTCTGTATTCTCGGTCCAGATGTTCCTGAGATTTCAGAGGCCTCAGCCTATGCTAAGCACTTTTTTAAGCCAGGAGTTAAATTCCAGAGGCCAAACAAGGAAAGGGAGCAAGGAAAGGAGGCCAGAGAGAAGACCAGGGCTCTTTAGAGCTTGGGCATGTCAGTGTTAAAGACAAGACAAGTTCAAAGCTTCCTCCTGAGCCACTGCTTTGAAGAGCTTGGTGTGTCACAAAAACATAGCACATAGAAGCAGAAGGTAGAAATGTTTTTCACACCTGTTCACTCTGAGACTGCTCAGAACCCTGAAACTATAAGCAATTATGGGTACACACTGTGAGGTTAAGCGGTCTCAGGAAATTTACCTTTTTTTTTTTTTTTTTTTTAAGTAAATGGTAAGAATTACTATGAAAACAGAGGAGGTGAAGGAGGAAGCTTATTCATATTTTAGGAAATTGGTGTTTACAGCAAATCCACCAGGATGTATTTTAGAGAAAATACTGTACCAATAGTATATATTGCTCATGAATTTTTTAATGAAGTAGTTTTGATAGTTTAAGAACTGTACCCCCAATACTACCCCTTCAAAGTACGTACATTTCTATTTACTCCTTCAAAGCTCTCATTTTTCAGAGTATTGCAATCCTACAGAATTTGTTCTGGTTTCCTTCAGTTGTCTTAGGTTGAATGCTCTTTACCTTATTGATTGCTGAGAAGAACCAGGCTTTAAAAGGCTTGGTTATCTGCTTCTCAGGTGTCCTCAAGAACTGACATTTAAATGAAGCTTTGAAACTCATATCTCCATAAAAGTGAAAGATAACAGAATTGCTAGCATTTGAGACTTAGACTGTAAAGTTTATGAAACTCATCATTTATTGGGCTCATCTACACCTACTGGGAACAACACACTTGAGAATATTCTAGGACCCTTTTTATTCTGTACAGACTCTATAACTTCCGTAATTCTAATCTGAAGTAAACCAGAGGTGTATCACTCTACAGCAAGAGCCAAAGAAAGGAAATTAAAGTGGCCTTCGAAAATGTCTTCAGTTAGATTGTAGCTAGAACTGGTATGAGAGAGAGAGAAAGAAGGAAGGAAAGAAGGAAAGAGGGGAAAAGAGAGAGAGAAGGATATGGTCATGGTACATGGTGTGGTGATGACATAGGAAGCGAGGAGGCGCTCCAGAACGCTCCTAATCCAAGTCCCACATTTGGTTGAATTGATTCTTTCCATGAAGGAACTGGAGTGGATCTTTCTGCCTCGTTTTTGTAAATGTGGAAAACGAGGAACACAAAGGGGACAGGGCTTGACCTAAGTTGTCCTGAGAAAGTGGGAGTCAAGACTGCTTGGCTGTTTAGTGAGGCCACTGTTCCCTTTGAGGACACAGACAGCCACAGCAGCACTAAAAAATCTCCCTTCCTCCTCTTCTCTTGGGAGTGTGCCCTTCCTGGCTTCCAATTCCTTGACTTCCCCTCACTCTGGGAGATGAAAAGATTCACTTCACAGTCTGACTCTAGGGTTTGATGTACTATGATTTCTTAGCCTGAGAAATATCAGTAACTTGCTTAAAAGTCTTGCGATATACAAGTTAAGTGTTTTATACATATCATTTCCAATAATTCATTCAGATATTAACTGTCAGAAAAACTCAGAAGAGAGAGTTATCTCCTTGAACTTGAGTTATCAGGTTCCTGCGGGAAGAGGCTTTAGTACAGGTATAACTTAGACAAATGAATCAACTCTTAACAGGACCCCCAATAAAGGAATCAAGGGGAGATACCTAAGGACCTTAAACTCATAGCCCAATTATCAAAAGTGAACTGGATTGATGGCCACCCAGCAGTCTTGTGAGGGTGGATGGGGGCAAGGCTGAGAACCATGAGCTGGTTCTACTGGCCTAAGAAGTCCCCACCATTACTGTGTGTGTGCTCGGTCATGTCTGACTCTTTGAATCCCCATAGACAGTAGCCCTCCAGGCTCCTCTGTCCATGAAGTTTTCCAGGCAAGAATACTGGAGTGAGTTGCCATTTCCCCCTTCAGGGGAATCTTCCTGACCCAGGGATTGAACCCAGGTCTCCTGAATCTCTTGCATTGACAGGTGGATTCTTAACCACTCAACCACCTGGGAAGCCCCCAGAAGTCACAGTTCTAAATAAAAAAGACACATGCTCAGGCAAAATGTAAACCAAAATTAACTTATAATATAGAACAAGTGATGGAATGTAGGCACATAGGGCCACCATGAAACCACGAGTTAAGGAGATGGAATATTTTCCCAGGCAGATCTAAGAGAAACTTCACTGGAGATTGGAGTTTCAGTTTGGCTTGAGAAATGTGCACAATTTCAAACAGGTCTCCGGAGATCAGAGGAGAGAGTATTCCTGGCCAATGGGTCAGAATGAGAAAAGTGAAAAGTGTAGGACATGTAGGAAAATCAACAAAGATCGCCTTGAGATTTGGTTTGAAAACCAAATTACTCCAAAGTCAAATTCCTTGGGAGGCAAAGAACTTAGGTTTCAACCTTAAAGATTTATTGAGCATCTACTGTGTGCAGGACAGTAATGTTCTAAGTAATGGATATAGAACCTTGATCAAAGCCAAGAATATCTCTGTTTTCATGTTACTTATGGAACTTATTGCCTACTGATGTCTTAAGTCTCTGCAGTGGCTGTATTTTACTTACCTTTAAACCATTATATTCATTTAAAATATTATATTCACGTGGTTTAAGAAAAGTAAATAGTAAACAAGGGCAAAGAAAAAAGTAGAAATCTCTCACACTCTCTCCACTCAACCACCAATCCCTTTTTCCTGAGATAAGGACAATTGACAAATTCTTTCATGTCCTTCCAAAAATCTATGCTCTATAAATATATAGTACACACATGTCATTATAGCCAACCCATAAATTTGCAGCTTTCTTTATTGACTTAATATATCTTGGAAATCCTTCCATATCAATACATGGAAGTCTATCTCATTCTTTTGAAGAGTCACATAGCATTTTATTGTACTTCATATTTCATCTGTGTCTGGTGAAGGACACAAGTGTTTCTCTAGAAGTTTTGCTCACTGTGCACATCTGCAAGTCTATCTGTGGGATAAATCCCTGGAGGTGGGAATACAATGTGTATTTTTTAAGAAATTGTACTCAATACTCTTGAAGAAGTAGAAGTCCTACCAACAAAGAGACAGATCTTCATGGAAAAGAAAGAAAATTGATTTCTTATGAAGTAATTACAACAGAGGATATGCGTTTGTGTCAGAATGAAATGTCACACAACTTATACAGCAAAGCAAAGAGAAAAAAATTTCTCATATCTCCTCCAGAGACAAAGGGTTATAAATAGGTCATATATAGGTTATAAGAAGGAAGAGAAGGAAATGGCAACCCACTCCCGTATTCTTGCCTGGAAAATCCCGTGAACAGAGGAGCCTGGAGGGCTACAGTCCATGGGGTCGCAAAGAGCCGGACACGACTGACCAACTGAGCTCATGGGTTATAATGTGGACAGGCTTCCCACGTGGTTCAGTGATAAAGAATCCACCTGCCAAGTGGGAGGTGGGGGTTTGATCCCTGGATCAGGACGATCCCCTGGAGAAGGAAATGGCAACCCACTCCAGTATTATTACCTGTGAAATCCCATGGACAGAGGAGCCTAGTGAGCTACGGTCTATGGGGTCATAAAAGAGTGAGATAGAACTCAGCAACTAAACAACAGCAATACGGTTGACGCTAGAGGTGTTCACACTTCAAGTGGCTTGGAGGCCTTCAATCTTAAGAAATGCTTCTGTTATAAACCAGAAGCCTGGTCTTGTCTAGCCCCTAGAGACATCTATTTACATTTCACAATGTTAGAGTAAGGAAGGGCTCATGTATTCTAGAAAGAAGAGAAAGCAACTGCCTTCTTTCCCTTTATAAACAAAGAAAACTCCTTTTATTAAAAACAAAAAAAGTACCCTTCCTGTACCACTCTACTTACCCACCAAGAGTTGAATTTAGGGGAAGTGATTGGCGGTGATGGTGGTAAGGTTTTAGGTTGCTTTTCACTCCAGATAAAATATAGGGTGAACTGAAATGCCCTGTGATACTTCTCCCTACCCAACTTACTCTTTCCAATACAGTCAATTTTTTATCCAAAGAAGTCCACTGAGCAACTTCTCCAGGGAAAGCCCTAGGCTAAGCTGTAAGGGAAGAGCCCGAGTGGACAAGGTGGGAGCCCTGTTTTCTGGGAGTCTCTAAGTTGGAGAGGTGAGGCCCAAACCCTCAAGTGCTTGAATGTGGGGCAGACTGGCACTAAATGGCTTCCCAGGTGGCACTAGCGGTAAAGAACCCACCTGCCAATGCAGCAGATGCAAGAGATGCAGGTTTGACCCCTGGGTGGGAAGATCCCCTGGAAGAGAGCATGGCAACCCACCCCAGTATTTTTGCCTGAAGAATCCCCAGGGACAGAGGAGCCTGGTGGGCTACAGTCCATAAGGTCACAAAGAGTCAGACATGACTGAAGTAACTTAGCATGCATGCGCTGCACTCAGTGCCATAGTCCAGAAGAGAGGAAGACAGTTGCTGCTCAGGGTGAGGATGGGGTTTGCAAAAGAGGTTAGAAGGGAAGCTGAACCTCCTCCAAGAATTAAAAGGATCGTGTCTGATTCCCAAAGTTTTATTTTGAAAAAATTTAAACCTACTGAAAAGTAGAATGGTAAATATCCATATAATCTTTCACCTAAATTCAATAGGTGTTAATATCTTGCCATATTTCTGCTTCTTTCTATATATATGAAAGTAAGGTTCAGTCAGGGTGACCTTTCACCCACATGTATTTCAGCACCCATCTCCTACTTGCTGCGTGCCATTATCATGGCCAAGAAACAAGATAAACTGTTATCTTGGCGACATCAGTTTATAATAAAACATAGTCCATATTTTAATTTCCTCCACTTGTTCAAAAATGTCTTCTATAGCTGTTGTGCCTTTTGTTTCTCGATCCAGAATCTACTCTCAGGTCACATACAGAGTTGGTTTCAACTGTTTTAACTTGGAATGTTACTGTTTAAAAGGTGGTTCTGGGAGCTTAGTAGAAATGCAGACTCTAGGGCCCCACCTTAGACATAATGAATCAAAATCTGCATTTTAATAAGGTTATTGGAGAAGGCAATGGCAACCCACTCCAGTACTCTTGCCTGGAAAATCCCATGGACGGAGGAGCTGGGCAGACTACAGTTCATGGGGTCACAAAGAGTCAGACATGATTGAGCAACTTCACTTTTTTTTTTTTTTTGGTGATCTATATGCTCATTAAAGTTTAAGAAGCAATGATCTAACAATCTCCTCTGCTCTCTGTTGTTTTTTCATGACACTGACTTTTTCAAAGGATCCGGGACAGTTCTATTGTCATGTTTTGGGACTGTCAGTGTTTACTCACAATAATATTCAGATGGAACATTTGGGACAAGGAAAGGACATAAGCAATTTTATATTCTTCTTTTTCACAGCAGGGCTAGAAGCATATGTCAGGTTGCTCCATTATTGGCAATAACATTTAGTCAGTTGATTCAAGGCATGACCACTGTCTGTCTTCATAGTGAAAGTGAAAGTGAAGTCACTCAGTCATGTCTGACTCTTTGCAACCCCATGGACTGTAGCCTACCAGGCTCCTCCATCCATGGGATTTTCTAGGCAAGAGTACTGGAGTGGGTTGCCATTTCCTTCTCCAGGGGATCTTCCTGACCCAGTGATTGAACCGGGTCTCCTGCATTGCAGGCAGACACTTTACTGTCTGAGCCACCAGGGAAGTCTTCTTAGTAAACCACTTTAATCTTTCTTATTAAGTAATCTACAGGGTAATACTTCAAAGGCATTCAAAGATCTTTCATTCTATGGTTTTGGCATTCTTTGGTGATGACCCTCAACTGAATCAGCCAATGCACTGAGGGTTGAGGGATGACGATTGCCTAATTCTTTCACTTCTTCTGAATTTGCTAGCTGGCATGCGTCAGTGGGGAAGAGCTCTCCATTGAAAGGATGGGAACAAGAGGAGATGGTGCCAGGCATTCTTGGTGGGGCCGGAGTACAGCAAGGTGCAGAACAGAGATCAGTCCAGGCTGCACCACGGAGCAGCAGGACTTAGAGCCAGGTGGCAAGAAGCACAGATAGAAGATGACAGGAAGCCACCCCATCAACAGACTAGGAAGGTTTTCCGAACCCATCCGTAAGCTCAGCTCCACACTCAGCCTCCAGTAGCCATTTCCCCCATTCCTGTGGACAGGCAGACCTCAGTGTTCTGACTGTCTGTTGAGTAATGTCTTTCAGTTCAGTTCAGTCCCTCAGTCGTGTCCAACTCTTTGCAACCCCATGAACTGCAGCACACCAGGCCTCCCTGTCCATCACCAACTCCCAGAGTTCACTTGTCTTTAAGCCCTTGTTATTCAAAGTGTGGTCTCTGGTCCCAAAGCATTGGCATCATCTGGAAGATGATTTTGTCATTTCATTAGAAATGTAAAACCTACAGAATCGTAATTAGCATTTTAACAATACCCCTAGTGAGAGAAGCATTGCTTTAAGCCCCTGTATTCCAATGACCACTTTCACTAACATTAGCAAAACCAAGGCTACGGAGGAAAATTTTCTAGGACCTCAATCTACTTTCTCATGGAGTCTCAGGAGAATTTCCTGCCCCAGCTGCATCCTGCCCTACCCTAGAGGGGCGACATGGCTTGGGATTGAAGAGCATTGCCTTTGAAGCCAATATGCCCCAGTTTGAATCCTTTCCCTCCTATTCACCATCTAAGGGACCTTCTATAGTCACTAAGCTATTTCTCTAAGTCTCAGTCAATCACTAATTCTTGCGGTAACGGTAAACTAAGATAATGCATGTAAAGCATTTAGCCCCTGATGATTCAGTACCCTCAGTCGGTCAGTTCAGTTGCTCAGTCTTGTCTGATTCTTTGCAACCCCATGGACTGCAGCACACCAGGCTTCCCTGTCCGTCATCAACTCCCGGAGCTTGCTCAAACTCATATCCATTGAGTCAGTGATACCACCCAACCGTCTCATCCTCTGTCAACCCCTCTGAAGTACCCTCATTAAGTGCTTAATCACATTCAAAAATAAGAGAGGCTTTCCTGGTAAAGGTCTCCATGGCTCACCTTACAAGATGTGAGACCACCTGGCATAGTCCAAACATCGGTTGTCTTTGGCCATTTTCAATAAGTGAGGGCATCTTTTGTCAAAGTAGATTTAGGAGCTGATTTCCGTGCACAGGATTGGTCTGTGAAAAGAAATAAACCTTTCAAGGTATTGAGACAAATTACACACTTCATTAGGATTAAGAGGGTAACCAAAATAGCCACCATTTCCAACCACTTGCTAACACTTAATGCATAATATCTTACAATGTCCATAACTTTATGTATAATATCTTATTATGTCAATAATCCAGTGGAGGGAGGGGTTATTAGCCTTGCAATCACAGTGATTAATGGAAATGGGAAAACAAAGAGTCCTAGGCAGAGAAGATGACTGGAACAGCTCATTTCACCTAGGAACAAAAAGGTTAAATGTAGGGAGGCTTCCTCCCTCCATACACAGAAACATTGTTGAGGATACCCATGAGATAACTCAGAGTCTGAAAAAAAAAGAGACAGAGAGAGAAGCATACTTAAGGAAGTGTAGCTGGTTGGTGTCCATGGAAACCAAGTTTCCTGAGCTACTCAAGTGAAAGTGAAAGTAGCTTAGTCGTGCTGACTCTGCGACCCCATGGACTGTATAGTCCATGGAATTCTCCAGGCCAGAATACTGGAGTGGGTACTCTTTCCCTTCTCCAGAGGATCTTCCCAATCCAGGGATCGAACCCAGGTCTCCCACATTGCAGGAGGATTCTTTACCAGCTGAACCACAAAGGAAGCCCAAGAATACTGGAGTGGGTAGCCTGTCCCTTCTCCAGCAGATCTTCCCAACCCAAGAATGGAACCAGGGTCTCCTGCATTGCAGGCGGATTCTTTAGCAGTTGGGCTATGAGGCAGCTACTCAGTGGAGCTGAGAATGAAAACCTGGGAGGGCCCATTTGCTTCTGTCTGTGTCTAACCTGTTTACTATTTACCTCAAAGCCAAGTTGCTAAGCATGATAGTTCACATTTCTCCAGCCAAGACCCAGATGCCCAGGCTAGGTTTGGGAAAGAATTCTTAGACTGGGAGGTACCTTACTAAAGAGGAGTAGATAAACGGACAGCACTCAGCATAGTGTCAAGGGCACAGAGGGTCCTCAACAAAATTTAATTTGTCATCTCTTTCTACCCTACTTCTCCACCTCCAAATGCAAAGGCTGCCCACAGTAGGGCATATGGGGTGGCGGGGGAGGAGAATGAGCTGGTCTATCCTTGGCTTCTGAAGACAGCATCTCTCTTGGGGAATAGAAAGAGCACTGGAGAATTTCATTCTAGGATCTGCCACCAACTCACGAGTATCTCAGTCTCCTTGTCTGTGAAAATTGGTTCGATGGACTAAAGGATGCCTTGGCTCCCCTCTGGCCCTGATCCTTTGATCCTGTCTACTGGGGGTGGCTAAGGAAAGCTATGGAGACCTGTTCTCATGCCAGGAGCTCTTCAAGGCAGCAATAGCCACACTTCTGTCTTGGATGCCATGGGTCCTGGGCTAAGGTTTAAGCAACAGGATTCTTCCCTGTACTATGATGCTTTGTTTTTGACATCCTCTGTCTGAAGCTAGAAAATCAGAAAGCCTTCAAATGACCACACTCCCACCTCCCCAACCCGGACTCCCCATGTAAATTAGATCTCTTCTCAGATAGTATTTCTTACAAGCTTGCTACTCAAATTGTGTTCTGTGGGCCAGGAGCTCTGCTGTCACTTGGGAGTTATCAGAAATAGACTCTCAGGCTCCACCCACACCTGCTGAATCAGAATTTTCATTTTAACAACTCCCCAAGTGATTCGTACACATGTTCAAGTGCTATCTGGAAACATGCTGCCTCTCTCCCTCATAGCTCTTGCCACAACTTATAATTTTAGTTCTATATTTATCTGTATGTCCTGAACAACTGCTTTAATGATTGAGCCATAAATCCGCAGGATGTCTTCCAATGACTTAGAGCTTGGCACACACTGTGTGCCCATTTGACATGTGCTGAGTGTACAATTCTCTGATATTTCCCAATTGCCAGGAGCCACCGCAATGGCTCCTCAGGGGTTGTTGCTCTGGCATTCTTTCCTTGTCCCTGGATATGTTCCAGGGCAGCCAATGAAGTCCACCATCTTAGCACCACACTTAAATGTAGATGTTTTTCTTCACGTGTGTGCACATCATACTAATCGATGGACATGCTTGGCAGTAAGCCAGACGTTTATTAACTTATGAAAGGCTGTTTGTTGTCTCAGGAGGCAACCAGGAGGGGAATCTATGACATCAGATTTTCCTTTGAACTGTGTGTGTACTTGAGAGACCACAGATGTACAGTGCTGTTTATTAGGTTAAGAGCTTTCAGCCAAGGCAATAAAATCTTAGACTATAGGAGCAAATAGGAAAAGACCTTCCAAGCCAAGTTCATTTCTTTTCCCCTGATAAGCTGAACCCCCCGAGTTTATACTGACTTCCTCCTCCAGATCAGTGCTCTGCAGGGCTGTGCCTCAGGAGACCTCCTCGACTCCGGACCATCCACTCAGGCTGGAGAGGAGAGTCACTGATCAGAAGAGCTGTCAGTGGAAGGAAAAGGACAGAGTCCCTAGGGCAGTGGCAGAATAAAAAGAGAACTCTAGCTGGTCCTAGGTGTTCTGACACAACACTAGGAAAATAAGATGCAGGCAGCAACTAATTTCTTGCTCCATTAGATGCTGGGAACTTGTTTTCATCCATGAAAATGCTTACATTTCTTTAGGTCTTTATTAATATCTCAATCCAATACACTACAGGAGACCTCGATCTGGGTAGGTCAAAAGACAAATAAGACACTTCATTCCTTATTGGCAGGACAATGAGGGGTGTCTCCAAGGTTGAGGTGGGGGAAAGGGGGGAGAGCCCAAGGTGGGAAAACTAGTCCCTAAAGAATTTTTTTAACTTCATTTATTTTTATTTTTTTAATTGGAGGATAATTGCTTTACAATGTTGTGGTGGTCTCTGCCATATATCAATGAGAATCAGTCATAAATTATATATATATAAAATGGCAACCCACTCCAGTATTCTTGCCTGGAGAATCCCATGGACGGAGGAACCTGGTGGGCTACAGTCCATGGGGTCGCAAAGAGTGAATTAGCTTAACTTATGGGCTTCCCAAGTGGCGTTAGTGGTGAAGAACCCAACTGCCAATGCAGGAGACATAAGAGATGCAGGTTCGATCCCTGGGCCAGGAAGATCCCCTGGGAAAGGGCATGGCAACCCACTCCAGTGTTCTTGCCTGGAGAATCTCATGGACAGAGGAGCCTGGTGTGCTACAACATTCCATAGGGTCACAAAGAGTCAGACACAACTAAAGTAACTTAGCATGCATGTATATATATATACCCACTCCTTCTTGAGCCTTCTTCCCCTGCTCCCTATTATACCCCTCTAGGTCAATCACAGTGTGCCAGGCTGGGCTCCCTCTATTACACAGAGCTCCCTGCTAGCTATCTGTTTTACACATGATAGTCGTGTGTGTGTATATATATATGTCAGTGCTACTTTCTCAATTTGCCCTACCCTCTCCTTCCCCCATTTGAGTCAGTTGCAGTGAAGGGGATGAACACAGGGCCTGTTATACAGAGGGAGGTAAGTCAGAAAAAGAAAAATATCACATATTAAGGCATATATATGGAATCTAGAAAAATAGCACTGATTAACCTATTTACAGGGAAGACATAGAGGATACACTACAGGAGACCTCGATCTGGGTAGGTCAAAAGACAAATAAGACACTTCATTCCTTATTGGCAGGACAATGAGGGGTGTCTCCAAGGTTGAGGTGGGGGAAAGGGGGGAGAGCCCAAGGTGGGAAAACTAGTCCCTAAAGAATTTTTTTAACTTCATTTATTTTTATTTTTTTAATTGGAGGATAATTGCTTTACAATGTTGTGGTGGTCTCTGCCATATATCAATGAGAATCAGTCATAAATTATATATATATAAAATGGCAACCCACTCCAGTATTCTTGCCTGGAGAATCCCATGGACGGAGGAACCTGGTGGGCTACAGTCCATGGGGTCGCAAAGAGTGAATTAGCTTAACTTATGGGCTTCCCAAGTGGCGTTAGTGGTGAAGAACCCAACTGCCAATGCAGGAGACATAAGAGATGCAGGTTCGATCCCTGGGCCAGGAAGATCCCCTGGGAAAGGGCATGGCAACCCACTCCAGTGTTCTTGCCTGGAGAATCTCATGGACAGAGGAGCCTGGTGTGCTACAACATTCCATAGGGTCACAAAGAGTCAGACACAACTAAAGTAACTTAGCATGCATGTATATATATATACCCACTCCTTCTTGAGCCTTCTTCCCCTGCTCCCTATTATACCCCTCTAGGTCAATCACAGTGTGCCAGGCTGGGCTCCCTCTATTACACAGAGCTCCCTGCTAGCTATCTGTTTTACACATGATAGTCGTGTGTGTATATATATATGTCAGTGCTACTTTCTCAATTTGCCCTACCCTCTCCTTCCCCCATTTGAGTCAGTTGCAGTGAAGGGGATGAACACAGGGCCTGTTATACAGAGGGAGGTAAGTCAGAAAAAGAAAAATATCACATATTAAGGCATATATATGGAATCTAGAAAAATAGCACTGATTAACCTATTTACAGGGAAGACATAGAGGCGCAGACATAGAGAACAGCTTCTGAAAAATTTATTGGGGTGAAAAACTGCCCATCTGCTTCTGTTGCTTACTTGCTCAGAACATGTGAACAAGACCTCCTTTCCTCCCCTCTGTTCCCCCACCCCGCAGGTCCTCCTTCAGGAGCCAAGCTGCTCTCAGATTGTCTGCCAGCAACCTCTTACTTAACCGTGTGATTATTCATATATACAGTTATGCTTATTCTAGAATAAAACATATGTGAATGTTAACATAAATAATATACATTTGTGCCTATTTATGTTATATAAGTATTTAGATATTAGAGTCAAATGTAAACCTGCAATAAATCCACAAGGACAGGGACCCAATTTAATCATTTATGGTATCTTCACAATGCTTGGCACATAATCATTCTATCAATTCAGAATTTCCAACCACAGGAGAAATAGTACCTTCCCAGGTATATTTACAACATACTCTCACTGTTTGCTGAATCAAACATAGAAGAAAGGAGCCCACATATATTTATACACTACAGTTGTTTGCCTATGCTAACCAAAGTAAGAAAAAATAGTCCATGTGGTGGTGAAAAAGAAAAGGTACTGCCTGAAAGTTAGGAGCTGCAGTTCCCGCCCCTGATGGCCATGAACTTTCTACCTCTCAGCTTCCAGTTCCTCACCTGTGAAACGTGGATAGTAATCCTCCAATATTATTTCTGATAAACAGGTTGTAAAGCTCATGTAAACTAAGTCAGTGAATTCGTTTTTTGTTTTTTTTTTTAATCTTAGAGTCAGATGGAACACAAATTCTAAATTACATAATACTTTGAGGGCAACCAAAGTGGAAAAGAAAAAGACTAGCTGTTTGAATCTAACGACATCCTCATCCATTTTTTTTAACTTTTCTCTTTCTTCTTTTTCAGGACTCCATTCCCAACCCGCTGGGCCAATTCCCCCTTAAAGGAGGTAAGACTTTGGAATTAGGAGTAACTGTGCAGGGGATAGTCCATATCACATCACAGATGATTAACCACCAGAAACATCATGAGTGTCCAACAGAGTGGGTGGGGGCGGAGGTGGGCTGTCAGGGCCAAGCTGATGCATCTGCATTGCTCTGAGTGGCTTCTGAGCTGCACTCGCATCCCCAAGTTCTCCCACCAGCCCTCAACTCTCCCACTGGTGAAAAGTCTGGCTCTGGACGGGCTGGCCCATGGACCCAGAGAGGAACACAAAGCGCTATTGTGTTAAGAGCTTAAAATCTAGAGTCAGGTGGTGTGGATCTGAATCTTGGCTCTACATCCCACCTGAGAAACTCAGTTCCTTATCTATGAAATGAGAGTAATAATAACGACCTCACGAAGGTATTGGAGAAACTATTAGATCTCTTCTGGAAACTGCTTTGCATGGTGACCAACATATAGTAATCATTAAATAACTGGTTACAGCCCAAATGCACAGTGAAGTGAGGGTTTGTCAAACAGACCTCCCCACGCCCCATATTTTTCTATCACTAAAGTCACTAATCAGTGGGTTGTCTCTACTGGCCCCAGATTGGTGAGATGCAGAGTTAGGTTAACATGGAAAAGTGAAAAATTTTGAGACCATCTGATGTATGTTTTCATTGCACAGAAAAGGAAAAGTAAGACCAAGTGAAGGGGGTCTTGTTCGGGGTATTATGGAGTCAAACTTAGAACCAGATGTCCTCATTTCAGAACACTAACCCATCTCAGTCCTGCCACCTTTAGAACCTAGATAGCAAGCACAGTTGGGTGACCAGACAGCTCAGAGGAAAACACTAAGAGAGAAAGAGTGGGTCATCATAGGCACCTGGACAGACACACCAGGGCATGCTTGGGACCAGAGGACACACGTGTGTGGATACAGTTCCTCACACCAAGAACAATCACACCTGGAGTTCCTTCAGGACACCCTGAGCTCTGCTTCTCTTTCTGTTTGTCACCCAGAGACCTGGAAAGCAAGGGCAGAATCCCCTAAATGGAGCAGCACTCTGCGTATTTCAAGGCAGACTGATAATTACAGCTTTGTCAACAATAGCTGAACTTTGACTGGAATTACTTAACATGTGACCTCGATTCCCACCAAGCCTCTGTAGATAGTCACATCGAGGTGAAGAGAGCACGGCATAATGCAGAAGCTAGCAAGCTTCTTCTGTAAACGACTAGACAGTAAACATTTTAGGCTTTGCAGGCCATGAGGTCCCTGTTACAGCGAGTCCCCTGGTGCAGAGCAGAAGTAGCCACAGATTCTGTGCAAATGAGTAGGCACATCTGCGGTCCCACCAAACTTCATTCAAAGTGAGGTGGTGGCCAGGATCCCACCCACAGGCCAGGGTTTGCCGCCCACCTTCATGGAAACAGTACCGGCTCTGGAATCACAATACGGAGCTTGCACAAAACCAAACACACTGAGTAAATGTCATTTTCCCTTCCCCTGCCCCATTGTTCTACATCCATCCAGATTCTCCAAGCTTTGACAAGAGCTTCACTTTTCAAGGTTGGGGGTGGCTCTTTAAGGAAAGCATGACCTCAATGACAAGGACAGTTTTGACCAGGCAATGTGACCTCAGTCATTCTGGGTCTTGGTTTCTGCACTTCCATCATTGTAGGTTGTCAACTACAGGGGTCTCACAAGTGATCTCCTTTTCCTGCAGTCAACCATACTTTCCTCTGAGAGCACATCCTTTTCTATGTTGTTTTTGTGTGAAAATGTCCTTTCTTTTACAACACAAGGTTGATACAGATGGGAATCAGGTTGGTTTGCTTTTTATTCAGAGTTATTTTGTCTGTTTGTTTGAACAACAACAGGCATAATAAGAAGCTGCCCACTGAACTGGTCACTGAATTTACATTTTAGAGTCCTTAGTTTTGGTTTTAAAGTAATTATTTTGGTCCATAGAAATTTAAAATTTTGGCAGCCATGGACTAGAACACTTATCAGATCCCTTCTTAAATGGGCCATCACTGTGGATATCAGAACACAAATTAATTCAAAACCAACCACAGTTCCCAATTCAGTGTCTTTGCAACCAGATTAAAACATGCTAATAATTCTCCCTAGGGCCATGAAACTCTTGTTAAAGACCTTCCCACACTTAGCCTGGATTTGTCTTAGCCTCCATCCTATAAGCAGACAACTTGGGGATTAATAGTCCTGTTTGGCAGGTGGTGAGCTGAGGCCCAGGGAATCGAGGTGGCGTTTGGAAGGCCGTCTAGGGGACTGATCGCAGAGCAGGAGTCAGAATCCAGGGCTCCCCTCTGGCCCCGCATGATTGTTGCCGAAACTCAGCCTCTGTTCACTGTTGCTAAATAGAAACACGGGGACAGAGCTTTGGGTGAAGTAGAAAAGAGAAAAGCTTTTACTGCTTTGCCGGGAAAAGCAGGCCCCAGTGGTTCCATGCCCTGAAGACTATGTGACCCACCCTGGAGGCGGTAGTGAGGAGTTGTGTTCAAGGAGCAGGGCGTGATCAGCTCGTTCTTGGATTGGTTGGCAACAAGGTTAAATTTCAAGCATCGTCAACCTTCTGGGTCAACCTTCTGGTTTCAGGCAGTCTAGGGTCTATGTTCTTGTGGTCAGCAGTTTTCATCTGGAAAGGGGCCTGCTTCCTGTAAAAACAACTTAGGAATGTGTGTCAGGCCTTTATCTGTATCTTTCAGGAAATTGGGAGTTTAGTGATTCTGTCATGTGGCTGAATTATAGTCTATAGATTGTTACCAGTTTCTTAGCCCAACAGCTATTCCTTGCTTCTACATCTTCACATTTCCCAATCATTGATTCTTGAGTCGGCATTTTAAGACAAGGACACAGGGGCTTGTACACAGTTTCATGATGTGTTTCAGCCATAAAATGTCAGTGACCTACTGTGTGTGGTCCTTGACTTTCTCTCGCTTTTTAATGAAAGTCTCCACCTGTCTTAACTTGGCCCACCTACAGACACGGTGGTCAGATGAGGTGGAAAGAATACCACCTTAGAGCAAGGCCTGGGCTCCAGAGTTGACCTCCACACTAGCAGGCTACGTTTCTCAGGGCAAATCTGTAGCATAAAAGGACGGTGCACTGAATGAATTGGAAGGGTCCTTCCAGCTGCGATGCTTTTATGATATTCTAACCTTTCCTTCAATATGTAAATACAGGGGGAAAAAAAAGTCTAAAAAGATGATTCCTAATAATCTTGAGGAAGTCTGCAGGCTTCCTGCAGGAGGCATAGCCTCCTCCCCAACAAACCCCCTGTGAGCAGGCGGAGGCAGTGAACTCCCTTTGGAAAAGCCATGGCGAGACCCTCCAGGCAGAGGGGCGCTGTCTCCCAGAGGCCCCAGCGGGGAGGCTCCAGGGGGCAGCATGTGGTTTGCCCCCCGGGTGGATGAGAGCGGAAGCTGCACTCTTACCAGGGAGCCCTGTGCCACCGGCCGGTGGGAACTGTCCACCAGGAAGCCAGCAGCAGCCCAGAGCTTGGCAAACAGGGCCAGGCACACACACCCAAGTAACGTTAACACAGGAGGACACTCAGCTGCAGGGAAACCACAGAGCGCCAAGCCTTTTCTGTAAGGAGAGGATGCCTGAGTCCCAGCACTCGCCTCCCACTCCTGGCCAGGAGGCTTCTCACCGGCAGACGCCAGCTCGCCACCACCCCCTCGTGCCTAGGACCCGGTGGCCTGGCGGCGGCTCAGCGGGGGCTGCGGGCAGCCAGGCAGGGCCCCGGGAGGAGGACCGTCTCCCTTCCTCTCGCACGTGGAGTCACGAAGTGCTCCCTCACAGGGCTGCTCCGAGGGCAGGATGGGACCGCAGATGCGAGCCTTGTCTGCCACGCGGCTGGGCACGGGGTCGGGAGGGCCGGGAGAGGGCGGCTGTGCTGCTTCTCCACATCCTCGGTCCTGTCTCCTGCCTCCCCCACATTCTGAATCCCACGCGTTCTCGTGTACGCGCCATATTTGTCCCAACCCCAGAACAAGCCCCCATGCCTGATCTCCCCAGGTTCCAGAAGCACCCACATTTGTGTGCAGCAAAGCTGACTGCAGGCTTTAGGGAATGCGGAGAGGCTGGTGGGGTGGTGCCTTCCGACAGGGAAGCGGAATGGAGTGTCAGATCCTGTGTGATCGCGAAGCTTCTGCGCTCAGGAGACAGCACTCTTCCCCTGGGTTCAGCCCTCAAGCACAAATACTGACCCACCCCCCACCCCCACCTGCTTCCATGTCCTTCTTCCCAATTTCACCACCGATCTTTTCCCCTCAGAACCTCAGCAGAAATTCAAACTCCTGACTTCACTGCAAAATAATTTTGACCCCCTCAGCCCCAGGCATTTCCAACATCCCAACAACCAAATATCAGTTCTTACCTGCACTGGAGGAATTCCATAGACAACTTGTAAATCAGTTTTTCTTTTATTCCCCAGCTAGGCAGGTGTGAGGATGTGATGGGATGAAGATAATAAACACTGATGGGGCATTTGCTTTGGGCCAAGCCCTGGGCTGAGGGCTTCGTGATTCACTCGTTCAGTTTCACAGCAAACCCCGGGATAATTATTAGCCCCTTGATAATTGTAAGTAGGGAAACAGAGAGATTTACTGACTTGCCTAAGATTGCACAGCTAGCAACCGATCGTTTCTCCTCAGAACCTCAGCAGAAATTCAAACTCCTGACTTCACTGCAAAATAATTTTGACCCCCTCAGCCCCAGGCATTTCCAACATCCCAACAACCAAATATCAGTTCTTACCTGCACTGGAGGAATTCCATAGACAACTTGTAAATCAGTTTTTCTTTTATTCCCCAGCTAGGCAGGTGTGAGGATGTGATGGGATGAAGATAATAAACACTGATGGGGCATTTGCTTTGGGCCAAGCCCTGGGCTGAGGGCTTCGTGATTCACTCGTTCAGTTTCACAGCAAACCCCGGGATAATTATTAGCCCCTTGATAATTGTAAGTAGGGAAACAGAGAGATTTACTGACTTGCCTAAGATTGCACAGCTAGCAAGGAGTGGGGCCTGACCTCAAAATCCAAGCTGACGTGCCTGGGAGCTCTTTGGCATACCCAGGATGTCCTGGTCAAGATGCTGAGTGCAACATGACTGTGCTTCCTTAGTGTCCCCACCAGGGCTCCAAGGCCAGGAATCCCCCCAGGGCTCTCTGTCTTCCTCCACACCTGCTCCTGTGGCTGTTTGTCTTCCTGTCACTGAACCCTGCTCTCTGGTGTTGAGCTCCGGGCCACTAGGGCACCTCCGCACATGGCTCTGCACGAGAGGCAGGGCTGTGGGAAGCGTGAACAGCCTGCGGCAGGGGATCTGGAGGCCAAATTCAGGCCCCAGCTTCGCAGTGGAGGATCCTGAGAACTGGGAGGACCCTCCCCCCACCCTCACTGCGGGCCAGTTAAGATAGTCTGCCTTTCCTGTGAGTGTCACGGGCCCCCTAATATCCAGAGGTTCCTGGGGGTCCTGAGGAGGTGGAAATACTGGATCGACCACCTGGAGGAGTCCTGAACCCCTCTTGTGTGTTCCCCATCTCGCAAACAAATATCTTAGGATTCTCTCACCACTTTATTAATACCATTCCAACAATGTCCCATGTTTGCCTGGCTTGCAAGCTACCCTCCTCCCCCACTCCCTCTGCTAAAAAGAAAATGTGGGCATTTAAAAGAGATCAGATAAGGTTGGCTAATTGCAGCAAGTGAACCCACCCCCAAAGAAAGAATACAAGCTGCCCATGGAAGGCAGTGAAACTAAACTCGTTGCTCACCGATCGCCCGCTGTGCCTGGAGCCGTGTAGCTGGGACCGGATGCAGGCGGCACAGAGGCAGGTGGAGGTGCAGCAGCATCCTCCTCTAGAAGGGCTGAAAACAGCAGAGACCTCGCATCTGTCAGGTGGACAGAGCTGGATCTGACTGCCCAGTCCGCTGGTTGTCGTAGTTTCCCCCCCCACACACACTCAGTGGGGATACAGCTGCTCAGCGGTCACTGCTTTTCACGTAGTCACAGGCCTCAAAGAACTTATTGCCTCTATGTTTACTCTAAACCTATTCACTCAAAGCTCACTCTGAAAGTGTCTTTTTCTTAAGGCAGAGCTAACCGGGATCAGGACTCTCTCTTACAGAAATAAACTAGAAAATGGGCCACACAGAATAAGGTGGGACAGAGTCCACCTGTGGGACAGAGTGCTCAAGCCACTCGTGTCTAATCCCAGCCCCTCGTCACCCAGAGGAGAGGAGAGGGAGGGGGCGATGTGGGGGGTGAGGGACAGGAGAAGGGGAAGAAAAAGGAAAAGAATTCAATCATCGAGGCGCACATTAACATTTACACTTGAATTTTGCACATGCATATGTCACAAGTCTTTAAATCCAGGAGAAAAATCCCCATCTTTCACTTTGGGGAAGAGGAGAAAAGAAGAAACAGAGGCGGGGGAAGGAGGGAAGGACAGAAGGAAGAAGGGAAGGAGGGAAGGAAAGCAAGTTTGTTTCTCAAACTGGCTTCACTACATGTTTCATCCAAGCTCTCTGGATGTCTTAAATTTCTACAAGCCCCACTGTACAAGCCCCGGGCCAGGAAATGGGAGCTAGACGTGAGCAGATCTCTCTTTGCCTTTTCAATTAGACTTTAAAGGTGCTTCTTAAATACCCTCCAATAATATCAATTCAATCTGCACTTAGTATAAGTGAATTTCAAGGAATTACACATCAAGTCAGATAGCTTTAGCTTACATACTGCAACAGGTCAGGATTGAAGAGACCCCAAGGGAATTCCCTGGCAGTCCAGTGACTAGGCCTCTGTGCCGTCACAGCTGTGGGCCCTGTTCAATACCTGGTCAGGAACTAAGATCCAACAAGTTGTGCCATGTGGCCAAAAAAAAAAAACAAAAACAAAAAAACACACCCTCAAAATCCCAAGGAAACTTCAAGGGATTCAAATGAATTTTCGCTTGATCTCAACTTGTATTTACTGGTGACTTTCGATGTGTTTAACACTGATCATGCCAGAATAGCTACTCCTCAAATGCCATCTGTAAACCCAAGGCTCCCTAGTCCTTTATTTAACGAATGGCCTATTCTGGCGTTTCTCCATGGCGAATTAGCCAAGGAAACCGTGACACTGAAGTCAGCTGAAATGACCCTTAGATTAGGAATTCACTGTGATTCCGAATTCCACCGACAATGGCGAGGCTCTCCCCTAGATGTCGCTATTGCGACTCTCCTGGATATCGCGCCAAAAGGGTGGAACTCAGAAGCCAGGACATGGTAGACGCGGAGTCATGAGGATAATTCCTCTCCTTCTTGGAAGGATTAAAATATTTTCAACAGATGACGAGGGCTATTCACACTTTCCTGAGAGCATCCAATGGCCTCAAACACTTAGATACATAATTAAGAAACTTCAGTCCACCAGGCTCTGGCTTAATGAGCGTCTCATTGGCCAGACGAGTCTGCTAAGAGTGCTGCTAAGCTGAGCTACTTAAGGACCAAGGAAAGAGTCGGGGAAGAGGGGGCTACCGCGTGCCGGGTTATCTCCTGCAAGCCATGTGCGGTACAGGCCATTTGCCATCCATAACCTCACTGCATCTTCGCACATGCACACGCTGGGGTTACTATCCCCACTTAACAGATGCAGTAATTGAGGGTCAGTAACGGGAAGTGACAGAGAAGGAAATGGCAACCCACTCCAGTGTTCTTGCCTGGAGAATCCCAGGGACAGGGCAGCCTGGTGGGCTGCCGTCCATGGGGTCGCACAGAGTTGGACACGGCTGAAGCGACTTAGCAGCAGAAGCAGCAACGGGAAGTGACAGGTCTGACGTTAGAAGCCTTGATCAAAAACCCAGGTGCTTTCTTTGAGATGCACTGTGTCTGTTTTGCTCCGACATTAACCTGGAAGGTACTTGGCACTCAGACCACATACTTTCTGGCTGGAACGGTAGGTGTGGCTTGTTTCGCCCCATTGGGCATTGTTGCATCTTAATGGAAGTCTGACAGCCCCTGACTTATTACTTGGCAAGGTTCAGCCCATGAACCTGAAGCCACCTGCTGGCATTCCCCTGGGAAGAGGAAGTCCAGATGGCTCATCAGTGCTTGTTTTCCAGGCACCCATAGCTGTCTAGTCAGTTTTCAGGCCAGTGTGTATGGTGGCTGCAAACCCACTTATTCCTACATTTAAAGCCTCTCTGCTCCATGGGAAGACTAAAAACCAGGGCAGAGCCCAGAGCTAGGAGTCAGGAACTCTGTGCTCTGAACCCAGCTCTGCCACTTAGCCTACTGTGGGGTCTTGAGCCAGACCCTTAGTCCCTCTGGATTCAGCCTCTCCACTCCTAAATCTAGGGTCACAGTTAACTTGGCATCCAATGGTCCTTTGGGATCTAATATTTTGAGATCTCAAGGAGGGTTCCCATCTTCATGTTGCATTATTCTGACTTCTATCTAGAATATGACCCTTCCAACCACCTAAAGCAACATCTCTCTCCCTATCTCTGTCTTCTGTGCTCCTGATCAGGAGGGTTTTGTTGGCAAATATTTCTCTCCAGGCTTCCTAACAAAGCCCAAGAAAATATCATGATCCTTCTAGAGGAGACCAAAGCTTGAGAGGATGGCTTACAAATCTTGCCCAGCTGAAGGCCTTGGTTCTCAGGAGTACTCACAGAGAACCTGAGTTGTCTGAAAGATGGAATGCCCGACAGAAGCAAGGGGTCCCAGACTGTGGCCCAGCCCCACCACTGACTCGTGGGGTGACCTCGGACAAGCCTGCTGTGGGGGTAACATTGGGGAGCACATGTGTTACGTAGTTACCAAGGCTGGGCCAAATGATCTTTCAGAGAACTTCCAGTTCTATGAACCACGAAAACCCTTACAGAGCCAGGTTGTTCATAACTCAGGCTAGTCCCAGACCTAAAACACGCCTTTCTACTGCTGCGGGTGTCCGGAGATCTTAGTGCGTAGAGACAGACTCCTCGCTGGGGTAGAGCAACCTGCTCAAAAGATAGACCGTTGGAGCTGGGACTGACTTCGTGTCCCTGCAGCAGGCCTGGCAGTGTACAGCTGAGTCTACACAGCCTTCTAAAATCAGCTAGAAGGGCCCTTCTGGATCATCTGATCCACCCTGCTCTTCATCTAGCTTGAGACACAACCACCCAAAGAAAAGTCCTAGATTTTAACTCTCGGGCAATCTACTTGCCATAACATGCGGTCTGTTCTACCCCACCCCCCACCCCCCAGTCTTTAGTTCTTCAAATTAAACCCCTCGGTGCAGCTAATTCGGTTGGTAAATAAATGAAACAGAGGTGTGTTTTGCTCCCAATGCTCCCCAAATTCAAACTTCCAGGAATACTATAGGATTCCTGTCTCATAACCAAAAAAGATTACATCATGGGCTCACAGGGTGATAAGGAGACTCAAAGCCACGTGGCTGATGACCCATGGAATATTCATCTAGGTCTTGACAAGAGCCACATGACTCTCACACCAGCCCAACACATCTCTGAATAGCACTAACTGGTCCAGTATTTGAACTGCCAGAACTGTGACTTGCAATGTGTGTTGTATGTCCTTAATGAAAGTCTTCCCACTGCACCATCCGGGAAATGGGGACAAGAGCGGCAGGAGCCGTGCTGTTTGGGCCCACAGAGCCAGCCCCCATCAGCCCTGGCCCTCCTAAGAGCCATGAAAGTTGCTAAGCACCAGCAGCGTGCCTTCTCCGGCTCCTCTCCACGTTCAGCAGTTCCATTCCACCGAGAGCTCCTCTGGAGCCCGCTTCCCCAGTCCCTTCCCTTAGCCAGCTCAGTGATGTCATTCTTCAAGAGAGTTGCCTCTGTTTTCCCTTCTTTTCGAAACATCTAACAGATTCTTTAAGAAAAACTAAGATACACCATGGCATTTGACTTCAGGAAATGCAAAAGCTTCAAAATAAGGTTGTTGTTTTTTTTTTCCATCCTTGGGTTTCTCAGAATTACAGCTGAGGTCAACCCAACAAACATACAAAGACCAAAGGGGAAAGAAAAAAAAAAAAAAGAACCTACATGTGTGAGAGGCAAGTCCAGGCTTGTACTTCTACATCCCCCTGTTAAGAGAAGCTCATCTGACAGAGGCCACAAGTGACAAGTGTGAGAGGGTCCTTGGCCGAGGAGGAGAGCTGTTCACGGTGTGACGTGCTGGCCTGAGCCAAGGGCTTGAACCTTAACCTCCCATGGAATCTAACCTGACCTGCCGAACCAAGGACAGAATGAGGCCAGGTGTCATCCAGCCCGGAAGGGGAGGCCAGGCCAAGCATCCGCATTCCCTTCCTCAAGTCCTGAGAGCTAAGCTGACATCCACAGAGGGAAGGAGCAGAGACAGACCACATGATTCAGCTTGACAAACATTTACAGATCATCTTCTGGGCTGGCAGTGGGGATATGGAAACAGTAGTCTCTGCCCTGAGGATTCATGGTCCAATGGAGAAGGCAAATAAATGGAAAGAGAGGTCAGAGAAGGGTTCCCAGAGGAGATGGCTGCCAGGCAGTGCTTTAAACAAGGCACAACTTGCCAGTAAAGAGGGGGATTCCAGCTGAAATGGAAAGCCAGCATGGTGTAACTGGGGGCATCCCAAGGGCCCCATCTCCAGAAGAATGGTCAAAAATCCACTCGGGCATTAGAGTCAGACAGCCTCAGCTTGAATTGCCCCTCTACCACTGACTAGCTTTGAAAATGTGACAAGCCACGTAACTTTTTAAAGACTCAATTTCCTTATATACAAGAGAGAAGTTTCTGGAGTACCTTTCTTTTGGCTTGATGGTAAGAATGAAATAAAATAATGCATATAACAGGCTTAGCCGAGTAAAAAGAAAATAGCCGTCAGTCACTATGTACCAGCTAGCATTATTATTCCCAGCGCCACTGCTGCTCCTGCTGGAACCAGTACAAGAGGCAACAGAGGGAAGAGGGAAGGCGAGCGGGGAGACTGCAGAGTTCATTCGGGATTAGAACACAATGGGACACAGATGCCATGGGGAGGAGCTTGGCCCCGGCCCCGCAGTCACAGTGGGTCAGAAAGGGGTTCCGAGCAGAGACACAGCCAGACATGTCTCTCTGCGATTCTCTGGACCTGATGTTCCATACCCCAAAAAGAGAAGGCTGGGCCTTCTACTCACAGCCACAGCACATTTAAGAATGAACCCCTCTGTTCCCTGGTGGCCTAGTGGTTAGAATTCGGGCTTTCACTGCCTTGGCCCAAGTTCAACCCCTTGTCAGGGAACTGAAATTCCACAAGCCCTGTGGGGCATGGCTCAAAAAAAAAGAAGAAGAATGAGCAGTCCTCATTGCCTCCTTGCTATGGCTGTACACACCCCAAGAACATGGGCTGCAGGCAGGACAGGAGTCCCTAGCGGAGGATGAGTGAGAGATGAAATCAAAAGAACAAACAAGGGCAGCTGGCCCTCCAGCCCTCCTCACCCAAGAGACCTGTGGACCAGGGCCTCTTCATGCCTCCAGGGGAGATAAGAACGAAGACAGACCCCTGCTTCTGCGGGGGGTGCCTCTAGCAGTGAGCATGTTCAGACAGCAGGGGGAACTCTTCACTTAACTTTCTACCACTGCAAGCCCCCACTGTAAGGAAGGCCAGGAGGGATTTTCCCAGGCCAGGACAGAGGGCAATGCGGAAGACTGTGAGTCCAACAGATGCTACTCTAAAATCCCCGTGAGCAAGCCTGCTAGGATGTGGTCACCTCGACTGAATGGCTGCCTGGTCTCTGACAGATGGAATCATCGGTCGTCTTTGTCATCTCTGGTGACACCATCAAAAAGATGTCAATGTCAGATCCTAGATCTGCCAGTTCTATAGATTAGGGAAACTGAGACTCAATGAGAAGAAAAAAATGCCCAGAATAAGCTGAATTCATGAGTCGTTGCAGGAAATGTATGGCTTGGTTCTGTGCATACAAAATAATTACTATACTAAGAAATGAAGCTGCCATCACCAGTGAATGCATTTAAAATATTCTGATTTCTTAAATTCCACAATGACATAAACATTGTCTTTTCTCCCGGCCAAGGAAGCTCCATATAGCAGGCTCCCTGCTTAGGTCTCTATGATCTTACATCCTTTTAAAATTGAACACTAGGATGTGTTTACCTCCTCTGTCTGGCAAAATGGGCTTGTGGAGGAAGCCTGGTCTCTGAAATCAGATAGACATGGGGAGTGGGTATCAGGGTTTCCTCCAGCTTGCAATGACCGATCATGTCTGGACATCAGGGTGAGGCTTGCAGAGCTATTCTGAGAATTCAGTCCGCTGGAATACCCAGAAGTGCACTCTTAAAGGAAGGATGGCAATAATTACTAGCAGCCTCGGTGTTCTAACCACCACTGCCCGGCTGAGTGACATAGGACAACGCACCGAATTTGTCTAGCGCCCACGCTTCTTTCCATCTCTCAAAGGGACTTAATCAGCCCTCTTTCACAGAGCTGTTGCAGAGATCCAGTGAGGTGGAGTATATGAAGCGACAAGAATCGCACCAGGTACATACAGGAACTCAGGCCCTGTTGGTTTCCTTCCTCCAACTTCCACAATCTTTTGTAAAAGTCCATGTGGAAGCAATCAAGTTTTAAAAAAAAAAAAAAAAAAAAACTCCTAAGGTACTTGATGGCAAAATGAGAAATAAACAGGTTTTCCTTTTATCCCCCAAATGGAAACAGAATAGTAATTGTCTCCATCACAGGGTCATGGGGAAAGATGTGGTGTCTCCAGTTCCCAGAGCAGAGAGAGGCATTTAACATGTGATCTTACTTTTAGGGAATTGCTCAGAGGACATCTCATGTATCCTGAAAAGAGCTCCATTCAAGAAATCATGGGCCTACCTCCAAGGTCAGTAACCAAAACCAGGAACCCCAACCATATGAGGGTCACTCCTGTGGCCAGAGGTCACAAGTAGAGGCTCACGGCCAAATGTGACCTGCATGTGTATTTTGTTTAACCTGTGTGATAATTTTTATAATTCGAATTTAAATGGCTTGAGGGAGAGGGGAGAGCATCACTCTCAAAAGCTGCAAGATTCCTGCTTCCTAAACCTCATCCACTCCTTTAAGTTTGCCCCCCTGGCCTGTGAGGGAATCGGTGCTCCACCTCCACCCCTCTTCATTCACCTACTGGCTGCAGGCCAAGGTTACTGTCCTTTCCCTCGTACGTGGGAAGCAGGCTCTTAATCTCTGCCTCTATCAAGTCATTCACAAGAGAGTCACAAAACTTCCTGGTGTCCAGATTGATAGCTTAATGACCATGTTGGCACAGGCCCCACTTGCATATTGCAGCATGCTTCAGGTAAGAGGTCCCTTAGAGACGAAATAATAAGAGGCATTTATGCTAGGATAGATGAGGTACAGAGGAGATGGCCAAGATTCTCTGCAATAGCCATCCTGCTCATTTTCAAAATTCAATTTTGCAGTTAGATTAGTTCTCATTCTTCAGTTGAATTGCAACAAGGTTTAAAGGGAAGCAATTAAAATGAACATGCCAGCTTCCCAATTCTGAAAGACACCTGGACCCATCAGGGCTGATTTTAACTTGTCAGTGAAAAGACTCAGAGACTTGGCTTCTGACACCAATATGTCTGTTTAGAGGGCCTGCTAATTCTCTGCTCCTCTATAAATCCCAGCTGGGAGGAATCCCTTAATGTGAACTTATTCTACACAATGATGTCTGGCTGCCCTTTTAAAGAGAGGAAGACATTTAAAACTTCAGAAAATGAATAGTTAAGGGGCGCATCTGAATGTGAAAGATCAGACTGAGGTTCTCCTAGACTTCTTGATGCCTGAATTGGTTACTAACTGAACCAAACTGAATGCTTTTTATCTGATACTTGGTGCAATGCTTACCCAATAGCAGTCCCCTGTTGATCAAATGTTCATTGATTGAATATATATGTCCATGATAGCCCAAAACTTATAAGGAATACAGTCCAGGAACTTATAGTCTGAAAAGGGAAAAGTAGAACTTATAATAATAATAACAGAAAGATAAAATGATTAAGTGGAAAACAATTACCTCTGCAGGGGGTAAAGGTCTGGGACTGTGTGTTTTCTGACCCTCCAGCTTTATGCTTTAGAGAAAAAGCAGAGGGATGGTTTTGTACCTGTACCTTAAACACTCAGCAATGCCTAGCAGTGACATATTACCTGGAAGATATTCCAGACGGCTGAACCAGAGGCAATATTACAGAAAACACGGAGCTTGAATGGGGAACCTTGCATAAAGATTTCAAATTTTCCAATCTGCATCCAAAATTTGCCTAATGACTCTGAGGTCCTTTTGTCTTTCTCCTTCCAGTGTCAAAGCATATAAACAAAACCAAGTTGTCTTGGAACAAAGATGGCATCATCCATGGAGTCAGATATCAGGATGAGAACCTGGTGATCCAGTTCCCAGGTTGGTACTTCATCATCTGCCAACTGCAGTTTCTTGTGAAATGCCCAGAGCATCCCGTCGACCTAAAGCTGGAGCTCCTCATCAACAAAGACGTTAAAAAGCAGACCCTGGTGACCGTGTGTGAGTCTGGAGCGCAAGCCAAAAGCATATACCAGAACCTCTCCCAGTTCTTGTTGGAATACCTCCAGGTCAACACCACCATATCAGTCAAGGTGGATAAATTCCAGTATGTGGACACAAACACCTTTCCTCTTGAGAACGTGTTGTCCATCTTCTTATACAGTAGTTCAGACTGAACCACCCCTCCTGGCCTTTGGGAAGAAAGCAACTCCCTACCACACAGCACTCATCCTTCCAGACACTTGGGGAAAAAAAAGAAAACTTTAGGCCAAGACTGAAAAACACAAAGGGAATTAAATAGTACACATCCATCCCCTGGGAAGATCCAACTCAGGGTTAAAAAGAGACTTTTGAGTGAAGTATCTTCCAGATAGAAGGCGGGGACTCAATGTGGCATGGCGGACAGAGCCACACGTGGGAACCAGAAGGGATGGATTTAGGCCCAGCCCCATCGCTAACTCACTGTGTGACCTGGAGCTGGTCCTTTCCCTTCCCTGGAACCTGGATTTCATGTCGGGAAGGCCGAGGGGCTGGGTTTTAATCTTTCCAGGTCTCCTCTGTCTCAGAAGAGCAGCCTCTCTCATCACATACCTGAGAAGTACGATTCCAGGCGCGGTTCCCGAAGCCCCCAGCCAGGGGAAAGGCCCCCACGTTGGCATAAAACTGATGGTACTTAGTAGCCTTCCGGCTGTCATGTCACCTCGGCAGAGTCGGGATTTGGGGACGAGGCTCAGGGCACCTTGCTTGGCACATGGAGTGAAGAGTAGGATCTACAGTGTGCAAAACTGACCATCCTGAATCTAATACCTCGTGGGTATTTGGAAAACCACCCGGCCAGGCTTGACGCTGCCGGAACTGAGACTGTCGAGAAGACAGCAACAGCCAGCCTCTGCTTCCCGTCAGGAAAGTGCCGTGGGTTCCGCAGGCACTCAGCGCCAGCCGTCCAGGTGAGCAGCCGTTTGGTAAGAGCGGCTGCTGTCTCCCACATGAACTCTTTGCCCACTTCAGACAGCTCTCAGGAAACCGTTCTGTGGAGGGTTTTTAAGGCCTCCCTGTGTTGTTGACAGGCAATGATGACTCTGAAAATGGTGAGGACTTCTGACGAACGGCCGCCTCCTCTCCTGATCCGGATGGTCAGGACATTTCAACCTGCGTTTACATTTGTCCGTCTGCAAGGGAGCACCTTGTTTGTTTGAGAGAAGGACCACTGACTTGAAATATACGCTCATGAAGTTATGCCTCAGAGGAAAAAGGAATGCCTTAACTGCTATGTGAAGGAAAGGAGTAAAATTTGCATTTTTCTCAATTAGGAGGAAAGAAGAGAAAGGAGTAGGAACTCGGGGAAGTTTGTTAGAGAAGCGCTAGAAATGATTTAAAAGAAGGGAAATAAAAGAACAGCAGGGGTGGTATGGATGAGAGGGACTTCGGAGAATAAAAATGGCTAAGGGAAAGATTAAAGTAATGTGCTGAGCCAGGTGTTACATTGACTGCTTCCTAGGTCTCCACTAAGAAATGTTCAGTAAAGTCCACATTTCTCTTCTACACTTTCTGGAGTAGATTCTTTGGGAGGAGTGGGCATTGGAAGAGATGTTGAATTCAGCAAGTCAAGTGGTCTGTGATAAAAAACATAGGTTTTGAGGACCCGAAGCCACAGAATAAGGGGGTACTTGGCATTTACACCCTAACTCTGTAGGACAAACGTATCCTGCTTAAACCAACTCATGCATTCGTGAAAAAGTATCTGCAACCTAAGCATGTGGAAGCTACATAAATTTTCTACTGTCTCGTGAATTAACTTGAGAAAGTTTCCATTTTCATTTTTAACCAACACTCCAGAGCAGAGGTACCTGATATTTACCTCCTGAGGGGTTCCTAATCTCAGTCTCTGTTGAGCAATAGCCTTAAAGCCAGCATCTGAAGACACAGAATTTAAAGGAATCCAGTAGCAAGACAAACAATTATAAGAGAATAATCATATTAATAATCATTAATAACCCAATGTAGGGATAATACAGAATCCCTGGTGGCTCAGATGGTACAGAATCTGCCTGCAATGCAGGAGACCTGGATTCAATCCTTGGGTTGGGAAGACCCCCGGAGAAGGGAATGGCAACCCATAGGGAGTAGATGGCCTAGAAAGTTTAAAATGGAATTCTGTGGCTTCCTGAGGGTTACCAACCCCCTGGAAATGCTGCGCGCAAATGACACCATCTACGCAAGTAAAATAAGTCATTTTTCAAACTGGGAGTCCAGGCTGCCTAAACATATGCCTCTTTGGTAACAACTCCTCTGGTGCTCACTCATTCTGCCCTCTCCCATCCCCAACACATAAATACACACACAAACTATACTTGTAGAACTTGCAGAGGAGGGTGACGGGCAAGTCGATGAATAATAACAAGTGAGTGTAAATGTATTTCTGCCCTTGGGAAATTTCACAGGACTGTCTTTCTCCACATTTGGTGACTTCTTCCTCACCCCATTTCTCCATCACACATGGATGCCTCTGCGACTTCCTCATCCGATTCCTTCTCAGAATCTCCGCACCACACAGTTCTTGGCTGGGAGAAGGGCCCTGCATGTCAGGGGGCTGCTGAGAGGATCAGGCACTAAAGAAAGGAGTGCAGGAAAAACTGGGCAGGAATCACCGAACGGGGGAGGCTTCCGGAACCCCTGGAACACCGCTGGCTCTCCGGGCACTGGGGGGCAAGGCCATTGAGAGCATAGAGGAGCACTGCCCTGCAGCGGGCTTCAGTCCTCAGGGATTCCTCTGTTTCTCCCTGACTCTCTCCAAACAATCCAGGATCATCATTCTAATGTGAGACAGGTGGTCTGTAGATTTTTGTACATGGTCAAATCATGGAAAAAGTTTAGGGCCGCATGACGTAAATGTTTCATCTCTCAGAAAATGAAGAAATATATGATACGAACAATATTTGCAGTAAAAAAATTAAAAGTTTTTTGTTTTATTTGAGGTTACATAGATAGGTGAGTGTATATATATGTGTGTGTGTGAGTAGGTATGTTTGTATGCATGTACATATATGTATACTCTATATATGCATATGTGTATGTGTGTGTGTATACACTTTCCCCTAATAATTGTTTTACAGGACATCTGCTTAACCTGGGGTCAGGGGAAGATGCCTGATTATTGCTCTGGGCACTGCAAAATTTATATATTCTTGTATTTATTTTTAATTATGAAAAGAACAGAGAGTAGTATTTCTCCCATGACTCACCAGTATTTAATAACTATTAATATTTTACTATATTTGCTTCTGCTTCTTTTAAACAATAAAAAATATAGGTAGAGCTGAAGCCTCCCCACTCTGTTCACATCCCTGTGCCCCCCCCAGAGCTAACGACAGCCTGGGAGTCTGCATGTCCCCTTCACTTGGTGGCTCAGATGGTAAAGAATCCACCTGCTATTCTGCAGGAGACCTGGGTTTGACTCCTGGGTCAGGAAGAGTCCCTGGAGAAGGGAATGGCTACCCACTCCAGTATTCTTGCCTGGAGAATTCCATGGACAGAGGAGCTTGGCGGGTCTATAGTTCATGGGGTCACAAAGAGTTGGACATGACTGAAATGAGTGACTAACACTTTCACTTATATAGTTTTATATTTGTTTTCCCATAGAAATATATAGTACAAGTCTGCGTGTTTTTAAAATTTTCAATAAATGATATCCTACTTTATATGGCATTTTGTGACTTAAAATTTTCATATAACATTAAGCTTCTGAGATTTATCTAAGCTAACACACAGATCTATTAATAGCTCATTCATCTAAGTGCTATTACACTATTTCATTGCTTGAATACATCAGAGTATGCTCATTCTCCTATGGATAAGGATGTGGCTTGCCTTCTGATCTTGCTGCAGTAAGGATCTTCCTGCATAGTTTCCATCCCTTGTTGCCATTTTTCAATACAGCAAAAGAATTCTCTTTAAAAATTAGAAACAGTACCCTGAAGCTACTAAGTTCACCTTCACCAGTGAGGGTTTAGACTCCTCTGTGGTCACAACTCTCAAGCTGGAGCCTTGAAATCTGAAGAGCCATTTCTCTATTCCCTCAGAACCTCTCTGCTCTGTACTACCATCCCACACAAAGTCCGGAGTGCCAGTGTGGTGTCAGGCCCCAGGCCAGGTGCCAACCTGTGTGCCACGGCTCTGCCAGGCTACTGCAAAATCAGCTCTAGTAATCAGCTGTAGTTAGCGTGTGCTTGGAACGTCTTGCCAAAGCACTCCGGGGCTCCCCTGGACCTGGTTCTCTTTCTGGAGAATGGATGAAAAATCCATTCTCCAGAAAGCACAACACCAGAAGGAAATTTCTCCCGAGACCAAACGTCCACGTCCCTTGGGCTCAGGTCCCTTTTCTCTTCACACTGCACACTGTCTCTCTGGGTGACTGGACCAACCGCCTTGCCTTCAAATGACATTTTCTTGCCGATGACTGTGTCATCTCTACATTCAGTTTGGTTCTTTTCCGAAAATCCAGTCCAGTCCGGTAGCTGCGTGCTCTAGTTCTCTCTGAGACCTTGCAGTGGAAGGCTGAACTCAGTGACTAGCGCAGTGGCCTCAAGCTTTGTTTCACTTTTTTACCATGACCCAGGGTAAAAAAAACCTTCCTTTGCAAACAACTGCATGTGTATGTGTACATACAAACAACACACACACACACACCCCGAAGACAAACATTCATTAAGTAATACTTACCCTTATTTGTGATTAAGGAAATAATTTTGTTGTGATCATCTGAATTGATTTTATAATGTTCTCATGAGTCACATCCCACAACTGTTCAAGCTTGCTTTTCCCTGCCCCACAGGTGGGAAAGTTAAAAACAGACTTTCCTTATTCCCTTGCAGCTCAGGCTTTAGAACGGTTTGGTCTTAGGTTTTGGAATGTTCATCCACTCACTCAGCACGCACAGCTGTGGAGGGCCATGGTTATCTTGTAGCTGCAGGGGTCTGCTGGGGTTCCAGTGTCCAGCTTAGCAGGTGTGGCGAGCCTGGCTGTAAGGAGAGGAGCATGCATTCTGCTGACATGGTCTGTTGCAGATTCACGTTGGTTCTAGAGCTGGCAGTACCAGCGGCTTCCTTACTGGGGGTGGTTTCCTGTTTGAAAATGATGTGGCTGTAGAGGGGGCAACTTCGTGACTGCAAGACTGTCGAAGAGACAGCAGGGACCACAGAGGCTCAGTTCCTAGGAGCAGCCTTAGAGGTTGCTCCTGAGAGCTCAACCTGGATTCTATTTCCTCAGCCCTCTTGACCATCCGTAAGCCATTTAATGCATGAACGCTAAGTTGCTTCAGTCATGTCCAACTCTTTGCGACCAAATAGACTGTAGCCCACCAGGCTCCTCTGCCCATGGGATTTGCCAGGCAAGAATACTGGAGTGGGTTGCCATGACCTCCTCCAGGGGATCTTCCCGATCCAGGGATCAAACCCACATCTCTTGTCTCCTGCACTGACAGGCAGGTTCTTTACCCCTAGCACCACCTGGGAAGCCCAAGCCATTTAATACACTGGGATAAATGCCTTCCTGCTAGACAAGCTGGAGAGAAGTCTGCTCCCTGCAACTGATCCCTGATGGATACAAACTCAACATGTATACAACTGACCTCATGATACACATCCCACACTTGTCACCATCCCCATGTCCAAATTCCAAGGACTATCCGAGACTCCCATGACCCTTGTTTCCTACCTCCCATCCAATCAATATCTGTCCAATATCTGGGGGTCCTCTGGTTCCAGCTCATGTGCACTATTCCCTTCCCCTCCTAACTCACATCCCTGTCTCACTCTTTACAAATTACACCTCCAGACAGAACAGCTTTCCGTTGTTCTTGGAACTGACAGCAATAATTATCATTTATCAAGCTCTTATATGTTATACACTTATCATGTACTCACTCATTCAATCCTCAAATCGGCCCTAGGAGGGGGGCATTATTACCCGCACACTGCAGGCAACAATGACATTGAGACTCTGAGACACAGCGGTGTGGTCAACATCACACAGGCCAGGGGTGGCAGAGTTGGGATCCAAGCCCTGGTTTGTGAACATTCACTTATCAACATCCATGCACCAGCTGCTATGAGCCCAGACTACCTAAAATCCAAGCTTTTCAAACCAGCTCTGTCTTTCTCTGCTGCTGCTGCTGCAAAGTCGCTTCAGTCATGTCCGACTCTGTGCGACCCTAGAGACAGCAGCCCACCAGGCTCCCCCGTCCCTGGGATTATCCAGGCAAGAACACTGGAGTGGGTTGCCATTTCCTTCTCCAATGCATCAAAGTGAAAAGTGAAAGTGAAGTCGCTCAGTCATGTCCAACTCCTAGCGAACCCATGGACTGCAGCCCACCAGGCTCCTCCATCCACAGGATTTTCCAGGCAAGAGTACTGGAGTGGGGTGCCATCGCCTTCTCCCTGTCTCTCTCTAGAGCCTGCCTTTCTCTTCAGCGCCACACTTTTATACCCACCTCCCACCTCCTACATCCTCTGCTCAAATGACACTGAACTTCTCCCAATTCCTCAAACCTTCTGTGTTCAGCCTTCCCACCAAGTATTTGCATATGTTTTTTCCTTCTTCCTGGAATGCTCATTTCACTCTCTTTTACTTGATTAACTCCTATCATTGTTCTGAGCTCCTCAGCAAAGTCCTTCCGGCTCTTCTGGCCTCACCTAATCCCGGGCTGTCTACTCTCACTCTTGCCCCATCCCTAACTGCATGACACTTTACTGTCCACCCCTGGTTTTCCCTATAGCACCCCTCCAACATCCAAAGTCCTCAACGGCAGGGACCCCGTCAGCCTTTTTCAGTGTTCAGTCCTCGTAGTCTAGCACAGTTCCTGATATATCAGACAGCTGTTCCATAGCAATATTTCTTAAATAAGTAACCAAAGAAAATCTCTTCGAACATGGGCCCTATTCTAGAGAAAAAATACCAAATAAGCCACCAAAAAAAAATTAAAAAGATTGAAAGCCATCTTCTCTCTTACGAATGTTATATAGCACTCAAGAGGGTCAAGAATGCTGATTAAAGAGAGGGCAAATTTTCAAAAGACAAAATCCACCCCTGCCATTAGAGAATTTGGAAAAAGACAAACCCTGACTTATTCCATTAAACCTTTTCTATAAGTCAGGTGTAATATTTGCTATATAATCCATCTCTTCAGTTCAGTTCAGTTTAGTTGCTCAGTCGTGTCCGACTCTTTGCAACCCCATGGACTGCAGCATGCCAGGCTTCCCTGTCCTTCACCAACTCCCAGAGCTTGCTCAAACTCATGTCCATGGAGTCAGTGATGCCATCCAACCATCTCATCCTCTGTTGTCCCCTTCTTCTCCCACCTTCAATCTTTCCCAGCATTGGGGTCTTGTACAATGAGTCAGTTCTTCGCATCAGGTGGTCAAAGTATTGGAGTTTCAGCTTCAGCATCAGTCCTTCCAGTGAATATTCAGGACTGATTTCCTTTAGGATGGACTGGTTGGATCTCCTTGCTGTCCAAGGGACTCTCAAGAGTCTTCTCCAACACCACAGTTCAAAACCATCAATTCTTCGGCACTCAGCTTTCTTGATAGTCCAACTCTCACATCCATACATTACTACTGGAAAAGCCATAGCTTCGACTAGAGGAATGTTTGTCAGCAAAGTAACGCCTCTGCTTCTTAATATGCTCTCTGGGTTGGTCATAGTTTTTCTTTCAAGGAGCAAGTGTCTTTTAATTTCACGGCTGCAATCACCACCTGCCAATGATTTTGGAGCCCCCCAAAATAAAGTCTATCACTGTTTCCATTATTTCCCCATCTAGTGGCCATGAAGTGATGGGACCGCATGCCATGACCTTAGTTTTCTGAATGTTAAGTTTTAAGCCAACTTTTTCACTCTCCTCTTTCACTTTCATCAAGAGGCTTTTTAGTTTTTCATTGCTTTCTGCCATAAGGGTGGTGTCATCTGCATATCTGAGGTTATTGATATTTCTCCCAGAAATCTTGATTCCAGCTTGTGCTTCATCCAGCCTGGCATTTTGCATGATGTACTCTGCATATAAGTTAAATAAGCAGGGTGACAATATACAGCCTTGATGTACTCCTTTCCCAATTTGGAACCAGTCTGTTGTTCCATGTCCAGTTCTCACTGTTGCTTCTTGAACTGCATACAGATGTCTCAGAAGGCAGGCAAGGTGGCCTGGTATTCCCATCTCTTGAAGAATTTCCCACAGTTTATTAAAGGCTTTGGCATAGTCAATAAAGCAGAAATAGATGTTTTTCTGACACTCTCTCACTTTTTCAATGATCCAGTGGATGTTGGCAATTTGATCTCTCGTTCCTCTGCCTTTTCTAAATCCAGCTTGAACATCTGGAAGTTCACAGTTCACATACTGTTGAAGCCTGGCTTGGAGAATTTTAAGCATTACTTTGCTAGCATGTGAGATGGACGCAATTGTGCGGTAGTTTGAAAATTCTGGGCACTGCCTTTCTTTGGGATTGGAATGAAAACTGACCTTTTGCAGTCCTGTGGCCACTGCTGAGTTTTCCAAATTTGCTGGCATATTGAGTGCAGCACTTTCACAGCATCATCTTTTAGGACTTGAAATAGCTCAGCTGGAATTCCATCACCTCCACTAGCTTTGTTTGTAGTTATGCTTCGTAAGGCCCACTTGACTTAGCATTCCGGATGTCTGGCTCTAGGTGAATGATCACACCATCGTGGTTATCTGGGTCATGAAGATCTTTTTTGTATAGTTCTTCTGTGTATTCTTGCCACCACTTCTTAATATCTTCAGCTTCTGTTAGGTCCATGCCATTTCTGTCCTTTATTGTACCCATCTTTGCATGAAATATTCCCTTGTTATCTCTAATTTTCTTGAAGAGATCTCTAGTCTTTCCCATTCTATTGCTTTCCTCTATTTCTTTGCACTGATCACTGAGGAAGGCTTTCTTATCTCTTCTTGCTATTCTCTTACTATCTCTATAAGACTATATGCTATTGGAATCCTGTCATAGCTGGCGACACTCTCCCTAGAGTTTAAATCAAATTTTAGTGCACCTTAGAGCCAACCGAAAGACTTCTTAAACTCCTCATGGCCAAAGCACATCTCATATCTGTTAAATAGGAATCTCTAGGGTTAGGCCCCAGGCCCCAGGATTTGAGCTCCCACAATGTAAACTAAGTTTAAAAGTCAATGGTTTAAATCCATGGTATCCATATTGTGCCCTGGGACTAGCAACCTCAGCATCACAAGATAGTTACTAAAATGCAGACTTTTACACTCAACCAGATGTATTAAAACAGAATGTGCATTTTAATAAGATCCAAAAGAGATTCACAGGCACCTAGTGGTTTGAGCAATACTGGTTTCCATGACTTTCCCTGGTAAGTGGAGAATACTCTGAACCCATTATACTTCCCAGTTTCCCCCAAATTGATTTTGGGAAATTAACTCTTCCTTCCCTTCTGCTCTATATACAAATGTGAGAGTCTGGACACTGCCAAGGGGATCATTAAGTCACTATGACGGTATTTATTTGAAATGACTATCACTGAGTTTTTCAAATTTGCTTTTCTGGCCCAGCTCTCTCCCCTGAGAATCTTAGGCAAGAGCTGGGACAAAGTTCTGGCCAATATGTCGAAAGCTTTGGCCATGGTAGAGAAACGGGGATGTACCGTACTTTCCCTGTGGCCGAGAAACACAGAAAACAAGCCTGGGGTCAGCAGGTGAGAAAGGACAGCTTAGAAACCTGAGTCTGAATCCTGAGTCAGGCAATCACTGGCATGCGGAGCTTCATGAGTTACAAACACTCTTTAAACTGAAATTTCCTCTGCTGAAAAATGAGAAGCATAATCCTTCCCAAAGCTGTGGGAGAACAAACACACCACAAGCTTGAAAAGCACACAAACGTGAAGTAATTGTATTGCATTTCACATTCACAGGGGAGTCTGACAGTGGGGAGAGGAAATGCTTAAGGGGAATGAAGGTGAATGAAGGTTCCTCAAACTCACTGGAGCCATCCCTCATCTGTGGCCAGAAAAACTAGCCATTGACTAGCAAAGGTGTCCGTGAGACAGACACCCGGGGGGTGCTTTTATACTTTGGGGCAGGGGTTCCCAATCTCCAGGCTACATACCTGTACCTCCTGTCAGCTCAGTGGCGGCGTTCAGTTCAGCTCAGTTCAGTCGCTCAGTCGTGTCCGACTCTTTGCGACCCCATGAATCGCAGCACGCCAGGCCTCCCTGTCCATCACCAACTCCTGGAGTTCACTCAGACTCACGTCCATCGAGTCCGTGATGCCATCCAACCATCTCATCCTCGGTCGTCCCCTTCTTCTCCTGCCCCCAGTCCCTCCCAGCATCAGAGTCTTTTCCAATGAGTCAACTCTTCACATGAGGTGGCCAAAGTACTGGAGTTTCAGCTTTAGCATCATTCCTTCTAAGGAAATCCCAGGGCTGATCTCCTTCAGAATGGACTGGTTGGATCTCTTTGCAGTCCAAGGGACTCTCAAGAGTCTTCTCCAACACCACAGTTCAAAAGCATCAATTCTTCGGCGCTCAGCCTTCTTCACAGTCTAACTCTCACATCCATACATGACCACAGGAAAAACCATAGCCTTGACTAGACGGACCTTAGTCGGCAAAGTAATGTCTCTGCTTTAGAATATGCTATCTAGGTTGGTCATAACTTTTCTTCCAAGGAGTAAGCATCTTTTAAAGTCCACAATACACATGATGCGCTTGAATCATTCCCAAACCTTCCTCCCACCCCCAGTCCATGGAAAAACTCTCTCGTGAAATCAGTCCCTGGTGCCAAAAATGTTGCGGACCGCTGCTTCAGGGAAAACTGGCCTGCATAAGCCAAAGGAATACTTGGAGACAGTGTGTTGGGGGTCCCTTCCCTGGTCTCCCTCATGGCAGCACTGGACTACTGGTGTTGGCGTGTCTTTTTCCCCACTGAGTATAGAGCATCTGGAAAGCAAGAATCCTTCTCTGAACCCCCAGTACCTTGATCTGCGTCTGGCACAAAGCCAGCACTCGGAAAAGTAGATTTCACCCGCAGCAAGACAGGGAATCAGTGGGTGAGGCTATCATTGCAGTTGGTTTGAAGCAGGAAAATGCTGAATTGAAGCTTCCTCTTGCCACTGGAAGGCTCCAAGGGAAAACCAGCTCAAGTATTTCAACATTCCGTTCCCTCCACCAAGGACACGGGCACCGGAGACAGAACTGCCGGGACCTGACTCTGCCTTCTGCTCTCACGGGTAGCTTCCTTGGACCAGCTGGCCTGATGCACATAGCACTGGGTACGGAAGATGACAAGGGAAGAAAGGGCACCTGTCACAGGGCTGACCCAGCAAGATGAGGAAAATCAAAAAAACGCTGAAAGAGGCTTCATTTCTATGGCCAAAGTTACATTCTTACCCTTGAATACACAGTCTCAATTGGAGCTGATTTGTCCATTCTCCTTGTTCACACCCAGCTTAATATTATATGAATCTGTAATTGACAGGAGAAGGCAATGGCACCCCACTCCAGTACTCTTGCCTGGAAAATCCCATGGGCGGAGGAGCCTGGTGGGCTGCAGTTCATGGGGTCGCAGTCGGATACGACTGAGCGACTTCACTTTCACTTTTCACTTTCATGCATTGGAGAAGGAAATGGCAGCCCACTCCAGTGTTCTTGCCTGGAGAGTCCCAGGGACGGGGGGAGCCTGGTGGGCTGCTGTCTTCGGGGTCACACAGTCGGACACGACTGAAGCAACTTAGCAGCAGCAGCAGCAGCATATAATTGACAACACTTTCTGAATGCTTCTTTACCAGGTTCTGGACATCATATTGAAGCCTTCAAAGACTATAGGCTCTTACATTCTCACACCATCTTATGAGAGACTGCCAGTCCCGTGTTACAGATGAGGAGACTGAGGCTTGAAAAAACGCAACAGCAAGTCCAGGTTTAAGCAGGTCAGGATGTACATGCCCAAAGTCTGACTCGAGAACCACATCCCAAAGGACCGTAGTGACACTGCTCTACTGTGAAGCCACTCGACTTCACACATGCGATTTCTTTGTCTACAAGGTCTGTGCCCTTTGCTGACCTCACTCATACAATCTCAACCCAAGCATTATTTCTCAAGAAGTATGCCCAGGCTAAGTCAGGCATTCCAACCTGGGCCTTGGTAATCTCATCTTCATCAGAAACATTTATCACCTTGTACTATAACTGTACAATTATGTGTTTGCTTCACTCGTCAAGCCTGTAGGCTTCTTAATAAGACAAGGCTTAAACAGAGTACATGCCCCCTGCCCATGTCTACAAAATAAAGTGATTTTTGCTTCCAAATTATTTTGGAATGGTCCTCCACCATTCACACCCTACTTTGGATTCTTGAAGCCTGTCAGTCTACATCACGGAAACTTTATGCTTCATTCTGGCTGTTCCAGAAACTGGCTGCTTCCCCTCTTGGTCACTGTCATTGCTCAGTGGACAACCATGAACCTGAAGATACCAGCCACTCTAGGCCTCACTGCAGTCAGGCAACATCTCACTCCCCACTACCAGAATTATCCAGGCCTTTCCGTGACTGAGAATACTAACTCAACTTTTCCTGGACCCAGAGAGAGACAGAGAAAAGTGTGACCACCCCCAACCCAAAGTGCCAACTCATTTCCTGTCCAGAATTAACCACTTCCCAAAAATGAATGACTCTCTGGACATCCATTCCCTTCAGGGGAAAACCTCACCCCCACCCCCACCTACTAGGCTGTCATCTTACCCTGTGACCCCAAACTGACAATCACCTAACAGCTCAATATCAGTAACCTCCCCCACCCCAAAGTTTATGTGACTCACCCTTATCTTCTAGCACCTTGTCGTTCTAGGATAGACTTTTTTTTTTTTCCATTTTGGGGGTAGTTTTTATTAGACATGGGAGTTAATCGGAAAGAACCGAAGCTAGAACAACTTGAGCATCCAAAAGGCTATTAAACCTTTGGAGAGAAGGCACTGGCGACGGTAATATTTCTGTATATATTATGCATGTATTTCAGCTTGGAGTGGATGCATACATGGGTGTATTCACTTTAAAATTTTGCTGAGCTGTACATTGATGATTTATGTACATTACTAAAGTCGAGGAGAGTTCTTGACACACAGTGGGCATATGATAGATATTTGTTGAATAAATGAAAGGTTTGGTGAATACCATCTTAGATGTCTGCACAGTGCTTTCGAGTTTACAAAACCACTTTTTCAAGTCACAGTTGAGGAAACTAACTTATGCACTCAGCTGGTAAGAAGCAGAGTAGGGGGCCCCTGGTATTCTGATTTCTTACCCAGTTCAGTTCAGTTCAGTTCAGTTCAGTCGCTCAGTCGTGTCCGACTCTTTGCGACCCCATGAATCGCAGCACGCCAGGCCTCCCTGTTCATCACCATCTCTCGGAGTTCACTCAGACTCACATCCATCGAGTCAGTGATGCCATCCAGCCATCTCATCCTCGGTCGTCCCCTTCTTCTCCTGCCCCCAATCCCTCCCAGCATCAGAGTCTTTTCCAATGAGTCAACTCTTCGCATGAGGTGGCCAAAGTACTGGAGTTTCAGCTTTAGCATCATTCCTTCCAAAGAAATCCCAGGGCTGATCTCCTTCAGAATGGACTGGTTGGATCTCCTTGCAGTCCAAGGGACTCTCAAGAGTCTTCTCCAACACCACAGTTCAAAAGCATCAATTCTTCGGCGATCAGCCTTCTTCACAGTCCAACTCTCACATCCATACATGACCACAGGAAAAACCATAGCCTTGACTAGACCCAGACTATACTGTATTCTGGGGTCAGCAAACAATAGCTTTGGGGCATTTGCATGTTTTGTAGATAAAGTTTTATTGGAAAACAGCTGTGTCCACTTATTTACATACAGTCTATTACTATTACTGCTTTTGTACTACAATGATTACAAAATGAGTAGCTATGACAGGGACTGAGTAAATGGACAAAGTAGGTGATTAAACAGTTAATCTCACTAGGGGATTTTAAAAATATGGAGACCCCTTTAAATTAATGATTACTCAAGAAAGCAGGTTTGTTTAATCACAAAACCAAAGAGGCTTGCTTAGCAACAAAACTATGCAACAGAAGCAAGAGTCATGCCCCAAGACAATAAAACAATGGTGGCATAAGACCTACGTCCTGCCCAGAGAGCTCACTAAGTTCCTGATCTCTAGGATGTGCTGCACACATTAAAAAAAAGAAGAAGAAAAAGAAGAAACAATAACTTGTGAACCATAATTCTTAACTCCCCTGCTCAACTTGGAGGAGGAGCTGATGATGTAAGCATGGAGTCTGCCCTGCTCGAGAAAGACAAAGAACTTCCCTCTCCACTTTTCTTTTGATTATAAAAGTGCATAGCAGTCAGTGGCATTTCTCACCTGCCCACTTGTAAACCTCAGCAGTGCCCTATTCTGATAAGTCCCTCTTATCTATCACTTTGCCTCTTGCTGAATTCTTTTCTACACGGAGACATAAAGGACTATGGTACCAGAGGTCTGCAGAGCCCCTGAAATGACACCAATTGGTTTCAGTTAAGCTAGGATGTAGGAGAGGTTCTATGGCCTGCTCACCTGAAATATTCACTATTTGGCCCTTTATAGAAAATATTTGCCAACTCTGCTATATACTACTGGTGACTCCATATCTATTCAGATGTACATATTTACATACCACACACACACTTTCTAAATTCACTCACAAAGAGAATCATTTGGCCACTGCCTCCATCTGAACTTCTCAATATTGTTAGCTGTGGGAAGGGAGTATCAAGTCTGCTGGAATCTTGTATAGAATACTTCTGGCCCAGTTCATGAGCTCTGACCATGGCAGTATCCTAACTTTATGAGCAACAAACTATAAGAAAAAAAGGTTTGAGGCAAGTCTATCAAAAACAATGAGAAGGAATAACTTCCAGTAGGAGGAGACAAAATCATAAAAAAAAAAAAAGAAGAATAATTTAAAAATCACAACTTGGACCTCTTTAGCTCACGGTTTTGTGAAAACCCTACACACTCTTATAAGTGACCCAGTTCAGTCTTGTAGTAATATGATAGCTGATGCTGAAAAATATTTCTTATATTATTCTTATTTATTATTAAATCTTGATGACTTCAGTTAGAAAAAAAAAAAAAACCTGCCAGGAGCTTTCTAAGTCAAGAACCTGAATTAACCTTTGAGGACGATGAGTCTTTTGTTTTGGGAAAAACACTTTTGATGGTAACTTTTAGTTATGCAAACTGTTGTTTGTTGTTCAATTGCTTAGGATCCTCTGTCAATGGGATTTTCCAGGCAAGAATACTAGAGCGGGTTGCCATTTCCTTCTCCAGTGGATCTTCCTGACCCAGGGATCGAACCTGTGTCTTCTGCAAGTCTCCTGCGTTGTAGGTGGATTCTCTACTGTTGAGCCACCAGGGAAGCCCATGAGATGATTAGATCGCATTACCAACTGAATGAACAAGAATGTGAGCAAACTCCAGAAGACAGAGGGGACAGAGCACCTTGGCGTGCTGCAATCCATGGGGTAGCAAAGAGCCAGACACAACTTAGCCATTGAACAACAACAACAATTTAGTTTGCAAAACTAAGCAAAGATCTTTTTCTAAGTAAAAGAAGATTGAGATGTGAAGATTTTAAGTTCTTTATAATAATGAAAAGATTTTTTTTTTAATAGAAAAGAGCTGTATTTGAGCCAAACTGAGGACTTGTCTAGACGCCTACTTCCCAGATTCGTCTGAGAAACTGCTCCAGAAAATCATGGTTCTCAACACAGTTTTATACCTTGTCAGAATAAAGAACATTAAACAAGTCAGGGATACATTTCTTGAAAAGACTTTTTAATGTCTCTTTCTAAAATAGGGATTCAGAATGCACCTTTCTAGGAAAATTATTGTTTGCTCTTAGATGTGTATGTTTTTCTTCAATCAGCTACCAAGGGGGAGTTTGGATACAGATGAAGGAGGAAACAGACAGAACAGGCTCCATCCTGAAAACAGGACTCCATCTTGGGCCGACTGTGGACTTTAAAATATATGCTCAGTATCTATGGAAATGACATACCAACTGGAAAACCAGACCCCCCAGATGGAAGAACCCCAAGGCGCATACCTAGACTCTCCACTGCCTAAAATACCCTAATTATCTGTGTAACCAAATAGAATCATACATTCTATTATGCTTATTGGGATATGACCACAGGCCTATTGATAACTGTCCACTGTTAACTACCTAGGCTTAAGGCATGAATCATGGGTTAACTTTGATTGTATCTTTCTCTTCCTTTGCTCAGACTAGTTTCAGGGAATTTAGGGAGGTGGGTTTGGGCACATACTCTTAGGGTATATAAGGTTTTCACAAAAACTGGTCAGGGTCCTTGGCTAAGAGGCAACTCTGCCTTGAGCCCGCCATTGTAATAAACTGCTCTCCACTATCTGCGTTGTCCTTCTGAGTGAGTTAGTTTCCCAGAACACGTGGCTACAACACAGAGACTAGATGTAACTAGTAACTGGTAACTGGAGGGACAGAAGAACATACCTTCAATTTACACTAGTTAAGTCGACTTAACTGGGTTCTATGTGAATTATGGAAACTCATATATAGCTATTTTCTTGACTGAATTATCCAGATTTCCAGAAATAAAGTGTCAAACATAAGGTTCTACTCAGACATGGGGCCAAACCCAACGCTGTGGGTAGTGGAACATTACTGGTGCCAATATGAGAGTCCCTTGGACTTCAGGGAGATCAAACCAGTAAATCCTAAAGGAAATCAACTCTGAATATTCATTAAAAGAATTGCTGCTGAAGCTGAACCTGCAATACTTTGGCCATCTGATACACAGAGTCAACTCATTGGAAAAGACCTTGGTGCTGGGAAAGATTGAAGGCAAAAGGGGTAGGGGGCAGCAGAGGATGAGATGGTCGGATGGCATCACTGACTCAATGGACATGAGTTTGTGCAAACTCCCAGAGATAGTGAAGGACAGGGAAGCCTGGCGTGCTGAAGCCCGAGGGGTCACAAAGAGCTGGACATGATTTAGCAACTGAGCAACAACAGGAAGACACAAGGCATCATGATGACTCCTCTTTGAATCACACTTACGAAGTATTTATTGACTTGAATAGGAGATGAAATCACCGTAAAAAAACTTCCTATATTGAATTTTTTCAAATTTTTTTCTGTTCAATCTCTTTTAAACTGAAAATATTCCATGCAAAAACTCATTAAGTAAGCTCTATATTCATATATTTTTTAAAAATAATTAACTCAAGGCTCCTTTTAAATAAAGGATTGACAAGTATAGCCTTCTACTTCAGAAAACACGAGGTATAGGAAAATATTATGAAATATTTAAATTTAGTGAAATTAAAACTAGCTTCTAAACTTGAATTATTTCAAGCTTTTGTTGTCTCTGATATTTTTACAACCCCCAAAGCTGCAGAAAAATGACAGTAATGCAAATAATTCTTGTCCATAAAAATGCAAATGATGCTTCATGCAATGCAACTGATTATCATTCTGTGGATATGTATGTATGTATATGAAACCCTATTGGGCGTCATTTGGGGAGGGGGCTCTGAAGAGCCCCAGTACTACAGTCCTTTATATCTCAGCGTAGAAAAGAATTCAGCGAGAGACAAAGTGATAGATAAGAAGTGATTTATTAGAATAGAATGCATGTGAGGTTTACAAGTGGGCAGGTGAGAAATGCCATCCCCTGAAAACTTACTGGGCTACAGTTTTATAATCAAATGAAAAGTGGAGAGTGGGAGACGAAGGTCTTCGTCTTTCTTGAGTAGACTTCATGCTTCCATCATCAGCTCCTCCTCCAGGTTGAGCAAGGGAGTTTTCATGTCCCTACATGGTCAAGCGAGGTCCACTATAAAAAAAAAAATTATGTTTTTATGTTTACAGAGAGTGTGTGTCCTAACTTACTGAGCTCACTGGGCAATGTGTGAGTCTCATGCCAATATTTGTTTATTCTTTTGGGGCATGTCTCCTTCCTTTGTCACATGGTTTTACTGCTAAGCAAGTCTGCTTGGGTTTGTGTTTAAGAAACCTGCTATCTTGGGTAATCGTTAATTTACAGGAGTCTCCCATATTTTTCTATTTACAATCCTCTAGTGGGATTAATTATTTAATCACCTACTTTGTCCCTTTATTCTGTCCTTATCATATATATATATATGAATATACATATATTCATGAATATACACATATATAAACATATACTTTCCTTTATATATATTCATATAATATATAAATGAATATACCTATATCCTAGAGTGTGAAGTCAAGTGGGCTTTAGGAAGCATCACTACAAACAAAGCTAATGGGGGTTCTGGAATTCCAGTTGAGCTATTTCAAATCCTAAAAGATGATGCTGTGAAAGTGCTGCACTCAATATGCCAGCATATTTGGAAAACTCAGCAGTGGCCACAGGACTGGAAAAGGTCAGTTTGCATGCCAATCCCAAAGAAAGGCAATGCCAAAGAATGTTCAAACTACCGCACAATTGCACTCATCTCACATGCTAGTAAAGTAATGCTCAAAATTCTCCAAGCCAGGCTTCAGCAATATGTGAACCATGAACTCCCAGATGTTCAAGCTGGATTTAGAAAAGGCAGAGGAATGAGAGATTAAATTGCCAACATCTGCTGGATCATCAAAAAAGCAAGAGAGTTCCAGGAAAATATCTATTTCTGATTTATTGACTATGCCAAAGCCTTTGACTGTGTGGATCACAATAAACTGTGGAAAATTCTGAAAAAGATGGGAATAACATACCACCTGACCTGTGTCTTGAGAAACCTGTATGCAAGTCAGGAAGCAACAGTTAGAACTGGACATGGAACAACAGACTGGTTCCAAATAGGAAAAGGAGTACATCAAGGCTGTATATTGTCACCCTGCTTGTTTAACTTCTATACAGAGTACATCATGAGAAATGCTGGGCTGGAAGAAGCACAAGCTGGAATCAAGACTGCCGGGAGAAATATCAATAATCTCAGATATGCAGATGACACCACCCTTATGGCAGAAAGTGAAGAAGAACTAAAGAACCTCTTGATGAAAGTGAAAGAGGAGAGTGAAAAAGTTGGCTTAAAGCTCAACATTCAGAAAACGAAGATCATGGCATCTGGTCCTATCACTTCATGGGAACTAGATGGGGAAAGAGTGGAAGCAGTGTCAGACTTTATTTTTTGGAGCTCCAAAATCACTGCAGATGGTGATTGCAGCCATGAAATTAAACGACGCTTACTCCTTGGAAGGAAAGTTATGACCAGCCTAGATAGCATATTAAAAAGCAGAGACATTACTTTGCTGACAAAGTTCCGTCTAGTCAAGGCTATGGTTTTTCCAGTAGTCATGTATGGATGTGAGAGTTGGACTATAAAGAACACTGAGCGCTGAAGAATTGATGCTTTTGAACTGTGGTGTTGGAGAAGACTCTTGTGAGACCCTTGGATTGCAAGGAGATCTAACCAGTCCATCCTAAAGGATACCAGTCCTGGATGTTCATTGGAAGGACTGATGTTGAAGCTGAAACTCCAATACTTTGGCCACCTGATGCGAAGAGCTGACTCATTGGAAAAGACCCTGATGCTGGGAAAGATTGAGGGCAGGAGGAGAAGGGGACAACAGAGGATGAGATGATTACATGGTATCATCGACTTGATGGACATGGGTTTGGGTGGGCTCCGGGAATTGGTGATGGACAGGGAGGCCTGGTGTGCTGTGGTTCATGGGGTCACAAAGAGTTGGACACGACTGAGCGACTAAACTGAACTGAACTGAGCTACATATATTACTACATGTATATCTCCTTCTCAAATGTGTACATGTACTGGTGATGGTGGTACAGATTTATAGCAGTTTTGTGGTCCAGCTATTTTTAAGTAGTATTTTTGTTCAATAAATAAGATGTTTTGCTATTTTTAATCTGAATATTAAAATACAGAAGAAAGGTAAATGCTGCATTGAAAAGTAGGCCTTATTGTCCCTATTTTACTGAGAATCAGAGATGAAAATCACTTAGCTAATAAATACTAAGTAGAAAAAACCAGGACTCTAACTCAGATTTTTAGGAATCAAATTAGTTCTTATGCTATTTCTTGAGAGAAGTTTTCTTCATCTCCTTCTCTGAATACTTAAAGAAGTAAAATCTCCACATAATAGAGACACATCCATTATTCCCAAAATATCACCAGTTCAAAAAGGATCAGGCTAATGGCATTTTAAAAATACAGGTGGAAAAGAAGTTCTGAAATCCCCATACAACCATTTTGCTATTCTATTACAGACACTAAATTTGACTAGCACAAAGAAATGTAAGAAAAGTACAAGACTCAGATGTGCTCTTATAGAGTTTTAAAAAATTAAGTTGGAAAGTAAGTTATACGTACCCAAAACATCCAGACAGAAGTAAAAGATAATATATTAAAAAGCCCAACGAATGTGATAATATTAGCTAATAATAATATCTAATTTCTAATGGGAGCACACAGAGCCAGACATTAGTAAAAGCAGTCTGCATCCAAATAACTCTTTAATCCTCACAGGTATCCTATGACAATCACCAATTTAAGATTTGAAAATGAAGCCCTGAGAGGTTAATTTACTTCAGGGCCTTTTGGGGGTAGAATTTCTGTGATAACTGCAGGATGTGACTTTGCAGGGCTTTGACTTTGCAGGCGCACAGGGAAGAAGGCAATCCGTCAGATAAATCAGCTGCGCAGGTGTGGTGGCCCTGAGGGAGAAACCAAGGGCTTCAAGTCCCAATGGTGTTGGGACTTCCATGGTGGTCCGGTGGTTAAAAATCCACCTTGCAATGCTAAGGATGTAGGTTGGATCCCTTGTTGGGGAATAAGATCCCACACGCTGAAGGGGAACCAAGCCCAGGAGTCACAGCCTAGAGAGAAGCTCACGAGCTGCGACAAAGCTCCCTTGCTGTAACCAAAACCTGATGCAGCCAAGAAAAAAAAAAAAAGGGAAGGAAGGGTGTTGAGCAGTTTTCTGTCTGAGGCTGAAACTGGACCAAAGCACGGGAGGAAGACTGTGGAGCAGGAAAGGGGAAGGCAAAAGGGCCAGGATAAGCAAAATAGGAAGGATGCGCAAATGGCTCGTGAAGACCAGACCTTGAAAACATCCTGTCTTAACAGATCTTTTTTTAATTCTTCATGACAAACTTGTTGCATTTAAAAATAGTTGGTGGTTCAGTAGTAAAGAATCCACCTGCCAGTGTAAGAGACACAGGTTCAATCCCTGATCTGGGAAGGCCTCACATGCTTCGGAGCAGCTAAGCTCATGCACCGCAACTACTGAACCTGGGCTCTAAACCCTGGAAGCCACACTACTGAGCCCACGTAACCACTGAAGCCCTCACGTCCCAGAGCCCATGCTCCACCAAAGAGACGCCACCACAAAGAGAAGCCCAGGCTCCGCAATGAAGAGTAGCCCCCGATCGCTGCACCCAGAGAAAAGTCTGTGCAGCAACAAAGACCCAACACAGTCAGAAATAAATAAAATTCTAAAAAATATAAAAATAATGCAACGAGTATCAGAATCCCTTGATGGTCCTGTCCAAGTTTCAGGGGTGAGAGGAGACAGTAAACAGCAAGACCTTTCTTTTTGCATCCAGGCTCTGGGACAAACAGAAAATTTAAGCAAAAATTAAGGCAGTTGGGAAGTTAAAGTATCAACTCTGTTACTGTGAAAGGCCAAGTCAGATGATGTCACTTGGCTTCAGAGTCAAGTACGCCATCTCTTTTCTAGCTAAATTCCGTATCTAAAGAAAACTGTTTTAGTATGCCTGAACCCTGGAGAAGAACATGGGTCTGCCAAGAGGAAAATAAAGAGAATATTTGAGAAGAACATGTTCACTATATTCTTCTCAGATTTACGAAGCATATAAAGCCACTCCTTCATGCCTGTGGCAGAATGAAACAAAGAGCAAAAAGAGCTTACACTTCATGTGAGCTTCCTTCATGTGAAAGAAACATCTGGAAAAGAGAAGTGCTCCTTACAAATACTCATCATTATTTTAAAATTTCATATTAAGAAACAAAAGAATTACATTTACAGAAGCTTACAATTAGAACCATACTCAGCGGTGAAATACTGACCATTTGTTCACTGGTTGGCCATAAGACAGGTATGTCCATTACCACCACTTTTTGAGACACTGGCCCTGCAGTCCCAGCCAGAGCAGTAAGGGAAGACAAACAAACACGTTGTGCTAAGATCAGATAAGAAGTGAGCCTATCTTAATTAATAGATAATATAAATATTATAATTATAAAATTACAAATAGTCTATAAACAAACTTAGCAAAGTGGCTGGATAAAAAAAGTCAACTTAAAAAATCAATTATATTTCTATATGCTATCAACAATTAGAAAACAAAATTCACAAAAATACACCCTTTCTAGCAGTACCCTGAAATATCAAATATATAGGACTAAATCTAATGAAAGATGTATAAGACCTCTGCATTAGACATTATAAAATATTGCTAAGAGAAATTAGACTTAAAAGGAGAGATATTTCTGGTATATGAATTGGAAGACTCAATATATTATGATGCAAATTCTCCTCAAATGTACCTATAAGAATAAATTTTACCCTCATTAAGATGCCTGGAGGTATTTTATGTATGGAAACTAGCAAACTGTGAAATTTATTTGGAAATGCAAAAAGCCTAGAATAGACAAGACAGTCTTAAAGAAAATGAGCATGTTGCAAGACTTACACTATCAGACTTCAATTTGCTATAAGGTTAAGGTAATCAAAGAAGCAGGGTCTAACAATAGATCTACACATACACAGTCATTTGAATTGTGACAAAAGTCTCAGTGGAGGACAATGTCCTTTTTAATAAATGATGCTGAAACAATGGTATTAAAAATAATATTTTTATCCCCTGCCTTGCACCGTACATAAAAATTTATTTGAGATGGACCATGGCCCTAGATGTAAATAATAAAACATTAAACTTCTGCAATAAAATATAGGAGAATATTCTCACAATTTTGAAGTAGGCAAAAACATCTTATACAGGATATGAAAGACACAACCATAGAAGATTGATATATTGGTGTTCATTTAAATTAGGAACTTCTTTTCATCAAAAGACAACATTATAAAAGTGAACAGAAATGCCATATGTATTTGGGAAGACATTTGCTACATGTGGGTTCAAACCCTGAATTGAGAAGATCCCCTGGAGAAGGCAACAGCTACCCACTCCAGTATTCTGATCTGAAGAATTCCATGAACTGTATAGCCCACAGGGTCACAAAGAGTCAGCCACAACTGAGTGACTTTCACTTTCACTTGTTGCTACATATATATGACAAAGAATTCACATCCACAATACATAAAACTCCTATAAATCAATTGAAAAGACAAACCAATCTAACTTTTAGATAGGCAAAAGAATTGAACAGGACTTCAAAAAAAGAGAAAATCCAAACCACCAATAAGGATATGAAAAGGTGTTTTGTATCATTAGTGGTCAGGGATATGAAAATTAAAACCACAATGAGATACCACATGCATCAGAACTGCTAAAATTAAGAAGACTGACGATATTAGGTGTCAGTGAGGGTGCGGATCAACTGAAAATCTCATAAATTGCTAGAAGAAGTAAAATGGGTACAAGCACTTTGGAAAACTGTTCAGCAATTCCTACTAAAGCCAAGTATATGCATGTCCTATGACTTAACCATTACACTCATAGCCCTAGTCTTCAGAGAACTAAGGTCATAGTCTACAGAAAGGCAGGTAGCAGAATGCAGCACCTTTATTCACAAGTCCCAAAATGAAAAGAATCCAGATGCCCACCAACAGAAGAATGGATAAATACATAGTGGTATATTCATACAATGTACTTAGGCCGCAAAAAAAAAAAAATGGTGTGCCATGTACACCAATGCCATGTATGGCAATATGAATGCATCTCAGACATTTTAGTAAGCAAAAGAAGACAGATACAAAAGAACCCATTCCATTTCAGTGCACTGGACGAATGGAATGCATTCATATATCATTATATTTATTGGGTTGGCCAAATATATAAAGTTCAGAACAGCCAAATCTATCTGTTGATAGAAGTTGAACATTTATGGTGGTGGGGTGATTGAATGATGAAAATACCTAAATCTGTTCTGAGTGACGGTTACACAGGTTATATACATCCCTAAAAACTCATTAAACTGTTTACTTTGTTTACTTAAGATCTGGGCATTTTGAATCATTCGGAAATTTAAATTTAGAAATCTTTTAAAGAAGAAAAATGAAAAACACCCACTTGCTGTTATTTAAATTCTCCCTAAACATAACCTCTAGTAAACTATCTGATGTGTATCTTTTTTCCTACATGCATACATTTTTACCTTTCCTTCTCTCTATTCGTCTATTTATCTACCATATTTTGTCATGCCTTGGTCTCTGTTGATTGTAAAATGCACCATTAATTTCTGTACCACCAAGAAAGAGAGAGAAAAAATATTACTGGTAAACAAACTGTAACACACCACACATTGTAAGACACATCTTGATTTCAGAGATTTGAAAATATGAAAAAATGTAAGTCTTAAGAGTGGTGAAATACATACACACATATATTTTCTTTTACAAAAAGTGCAATCATGATATATATATATATATATATACACACACACACATATACACACACCCACCTATATACATGTGAAGGTGAAGGTGAAGGTGAAGTCGCTCAGTCGTGTCCGACTCTTTGCGACCCCATGGACTGTAACCTACTAGGCTTCTCCATCCATGGGATTCTCCAGGCAAGAATACTGGAGTGGATTGCCATTTCCTTCTCCACTATATACATGTATAGGTCTGCAATTTACATTTCTCTTTAATAATACACCAAAGACATCCTTTGCTCAAGTCATTGCCTACAGATCAGTATTTTTTTTAATTTTACATTTATTTTTTAATTAATTTATTTTTTGTTGAAGGATAATTGCTTTACAGAATTTTGTTGTTTTCTGTCAAACCTCGACATGAATCAGCCGTAGGTATGCATATATCCCTTCCATTTTGAACCTCCCTCCCATCTCCCTCCCCATCCCATCCCTCTAGATTGATACAGAGTCCCTGTATGAGTTTCCTGAGCCATATGCAAATTCCTGTTGGGTGTCTATTTTACATATGGTAATGCAAGTTTCCATGTTACTCTTTCCACACATCTCACTCTCTCCTCCCCTCTCCCCGTGTCCATAAGTCTATTCTCTATGTCTGTTTCTCCATTGTTGCCCTGTAAACAAATTCTTCAGTACCATTTTTCTAGATTCCATATATATGCATTAGAATACGATATTTATCTTTCTCTTTCTGACTTACTTCACTCTGTATAATAGGCTCTAGGTTCATCCACCTCATCAGAACTGACTCAAATGTGTTCCTTTTATGGCTGAGTAATATTTCATTGTGTATATGTACCACAAGGAGAAGGCAATGGCACCCCACTCCAGTACTCTTGCCTGGAAAATCCCATGGACGGAGGAGCCTGGTGGACTGCAGTCCATGGGGTCGTGAAGAGTTGGACACAACTGAGCGACTTCACTTTCACTTTTCACTTTGATGCATTGGAGAAGGAAATGGCAACCCACTCCAGTGTTCTTGCCTGGAGAATCCCAGGGACGGGGGAGCCTGGTGGGCTGCCATCTATGGGGTCGCACAGAGTCGGACACAACTGAAGCGACTTAGCAGCAGCAGCAGCATATGTACCATAGTTTCTTTATCCATTCATCTGCTGATGGACTTCTAGGTTGCTTCCATGTTCTAGATTGTGAATAGTGCGGCAATGAACATTGAGATAGGTGTATCTTTTTCAATTTTGGTATCCTCAGGGTATATGCCTAGGGAAAGGATTGTTGCATCATATAGTGGTTTTATTCCCAGTTTTTTAAGGAATCTTCATGCCATCTTCCATAGTGGCTGTATCAATTTACATTCCAGATCTGTCTTTGTTGTTGTTTTTCTTCACTCTTTTAAATGACTGTCTAATATTTTATAAAGAGGTAATTTTCAAACCATTTCTCCATTGATAAACAGATTGAAATTTGTTGCTATTTCAACAGTATTACAATCAACACCCCTAAAAAAGTGCCTAAAATATGTGCCTTTATGTGCCTAAGATACAGTGAGAAATTTGTATAGATTAGAATCCTAGAAGTAAATTTAATGTCACTAGATATGAACATTTACAATTTTAACATATATCATAAATTATCACCCCTAAGTATTGAACTGGTTCACTCTTCCCCTAACAGTGTATAGTGGTGCCCATCTCTTACACTTACACCATCATGGGTCCTACCAATCTTAAATATTTTGGCTAATCTAAGGGGGATTAGATGACATTTCATTGACATTTTCTTTGGCATTCAAAAATTACCACATATCTATGATGGAAACTGCCAACACTAATATGAACTGGACTCTAGAAATACTATCATATAAAGTTAACATGTTTAAAAATAAGTTACTAACCATGCTATTGAGAAGACTCCATCCATGAGATTTTCCAGGCAAGAGTACTGGAGTGGGGTGCCACTGCCTTCCCCATTGAGAAGACTACTGTTCTGAAAAGGGGTTGGGATTGGTTACGGTTTTGTACAGGAATTTACTGCCCTCTGACCATCTGCCCTCTCGTTCCAGCCTTTGCGGAGGAAAGTTGGTAGCTTCTCAGCACAAAAAGCTGCACTTTAGCCACGTCTGTACGACCTGACTTCAGACGGTTTGACCAGGGACAGGTTACCCCTGGGCAAGCCTACAGACTGGTCAGTTACCTATGAATGAACCTGGAGAGCAGACTGGGCTCTACAGAGACAATGCAGAGCAAATGGGCGCAGACCTCTGTGCCGCTCTCCACACCCCCTAATTTAAGTCAATCCCTCCCCAACAAACCCTTCTACTGTGACCCCCTGGCAGTCTTATTCTGGGGTCAGCAAACATCCACAAACTATCAGCTTTTCTTGGTGAGCCCTTTAAATCTTTTTGTTTTTGTTGAAACCTGGTTGTTCTGAGACACCTTTCCTCCCATGGCCCTCACAGTGGAGATGCATTATTCTCCTACATCCCATGCCATCTGCGTCCTGAGATTGGGTGGCTGTCCTGCTCATCCCTCATTTCTTCTCCCACACCCTTCCTCCCCCTTATTCTTGTAAAACACTCAGGCTCTTGGGAGCTCACACCTTTTCCTTGGAGCTGTAATCTACTGACCTGACCACTTACTCCTGAATGACCTGAGCTCCTGGCTCAGTTTCCTCTTCACCCCAAGGTCTGCATCATGCTGTCTCTTATACACATCTTAACACACCACACATTGTAAGACAAGTGTATAAGAGACAGCTTCAAATCACAGCCTCCTGAACAGCGCCCCCCAACACACACCCAAACAGTTCTTTGACCTTATCCTTCAGTCCCCATCACGCTCATCACTCAGTCTCCTCAGACTTCACTTCCCTTCTTGGCCATCCTAGATTTCCTGGGTTTCATTTTAATTACTTCGTAGAAAATGCCCTCAACTTCCTCCCCATAACCCTCTCCTTCATTCTTGCCTTCACACACCAGCCATCTATCCTCTCTTTTGTTGGCCTCAGCCTCCCTCCCTGCCTTCCCATCCACCCCTCTAGGTCATCATAGAACACCAACCAAAGCTCCCAGCTCCCAAGCAGCTTCCCAGTAGCTATTTATTTGACACATGGTAGTGTATATATAACAGTGCTATTCTCTCAGTGAGTGAAAGTCACTCAGTCCCATCTGACTCTTTGAGAATTCTCCAGGCCAGAATACTGGAGGAGGTAGCCTTTCCCTTCTCCAGGGGATCTTCCCAACCCAGGGATCGAACCCAGGTCTCTCACATTGCAGGCAGATTCTTTACCAACTGAACCACAAGGGAAGCCCAAAATGAGAGTAAGAGAGACATAAAGTATAAACCCACAGGATGGGGGAAGTGGCAGAGGAGACAGCAACAGGCATGTGATGTCACCAGAATCTTGATCGGTGAGAAGTGTGGGGTGCTGGAGTGACAGCTGAGGCGGCAGAACAGAGGAAGCCTCAGTGGATGGAGTTGCTCAGAGGCTAGTTGATGACTGCTGCAGAGCCCAGCAAGCTCAGGAATGGAATGCATGCAGAAGCAAAGACGCCTGTGAAGGCCCGTGTGCGGCATGGTTGAAAGAAGGTTTGTTTAACACTTTGTACAGTGCAGAACACATCAAGAAGAGGTGGCAAGAATACACAGAAGAACCGTACAAAAAAAGATCTTCATGACCCAGATAATCACGATGGTGTAACCACTCACCTAGAGCCAGACATCCTGGAATGTGAAGTCAAGTGGGCCTTAGGAAACATCACTACAAACAAAGCTAGTGGAGGTGATGGAATTCCAGTTAAGCTATTTCAGATGCTAAAAGATGATGCTGTGAAAGTGCTACACTCAATATGCCAGCAAATTTGGAAAACTCAGCAGTGGCCACAGGACCGGAAAAGGTCAGTTTTCATTCCAATCCCAAAGAAAGGCAATGCCAAAGAATGTTCAAACTACCACACAATTGCACTCATCTCACAGGCTAGCAAAGTAATGCTCAAAATTCTCCAAGCCAGGCTTCAGTAGTATGTGAACCATGAAATTCCAGATGTTCAAGCCAGATTTGGAAAAGGCAGAGGAACCAGAGATCAAATTGCCAACATCTGTTGAATCATCAAAAAAGCAAAGGAGTTCCAGAAAAACATCTATTTCTGCTTTATTGACTATGCCAAAGCCTTTGACTGTGTGGGTCACAACAAACTGGAAAATTCTTAAAGAGATGGAAATCCCAGACCACCTCATGTATCTCCTGAGAAATTGATATACAGGTCAAGAAGCAGCAGATAGAACTGGACATGGAACAAGAGACTGGTTCCAAATCGGGAAAGGAGTATGCCAAGGTTGTATATTGTCACCTTGCTTATTTAACTTATATGCAGAGTACATCATGTGAAATGCCAGGCTGGATGAAGCACAAGCTGAAATCAAAATTGCTGGGGAAAATATCAATAACCTCAGATATGCAGATGACATCACCCTTATGGCAGAAAGTGAAGAAAAACTAAAGGGCCTCTTGATGAAAATGAAAGAGGAGAGGAAAAAGTTGGCTTAAAACTCAACATTCAGAAAACTAAGATCATGGCATCTGGTCCCATCACTTCATGGCAACTAGATGGGGAAACAATGGAAACAGTGAGAGGCTTTATTTTGGGAAGCTCCAAAATCACTGAAGATGGTGACTGCAGCCATGAAATTAAGGCACTTGCTCCTTGGAAGAAAAGCTATGACCAACCTAGACAATATATTAAAAAGGAAAGTCATAACTTTGCCAACAAAGGACCGTCTAGTCAAAGCTATGGTTTTTCCAGTAGTCATGTACAGATGTGAGAGTTGGACTATAAAGAAAGCTGAGTGCCGAAGAATTGATGGTTTTGAACTGTGATGTTGGAGAAGACTCTTGAGAGTCCCTTGGACTGCAAGGAGATCCAACAGTCAATCCTAAAAGAAATCAGTCCTGAATATTCATTGGAAGGACTGATGCTGAATTTGAAACTCTAATACTTTGGCCAGCTGATGCCAAGAACTGACTCACTGGAAAAGACCCTGATGCTGGGAAAGATTGAAGGCAGGAGGAGAAGAGGTCAACAGGATGAGATTGTTAGATGGCATCACGGACTCGAAGGACATGAGTTTGAGCGAGCTCCAGGAGTTGCTGATGGACAAGGAAGTCTGGCATGCTGCAGTCCATGGGGTCACAAAGAACTGGACACGACTGAGCAACTGAGCTGAACTGAACTGATTCTCTTGGTTCATCCTACCCTTTCTTCCCCCAACTCCATGTTCCACTGAGAATCTAGAAAAATGGTACTGATGAACCTATTTGCAGGACAGGAATACAGATATAGATGCCAGACACAGAGAATGGATATGTGGGCACAATGCGGGAAGGAGAAGGCAGGATGAACTGAGAGAGTAGAGGGCTGACCATCTTTCTCTCATGAGCTCACGAGATGAATAACCTCCTCTCCTATGCCTCCCACAAGTTCTCCTCCACCCACAGCTGCATCTGATAATCTTGCCTCATAGTTGAGAAAAATACAAGTTACCAGAAGCAAATTCCCTGAGCTTATCACCACCCATGCTCAAGCCTTAGGTATTTGTACTCATTTTTCTCCTTATTTTAACCTACCGTGACAGAGGAAGTGTGCTCAGGCCTAACCAAGGCCAGCCCCTCCTCTTGGGCTTTGAATTCCATCCTGCTGACCCATCTAGCCTTCTGAAGGACCTCACTTCCCTAGTTATACCCTTTATGGAATATGCCAGCCTCTGTCCCTCTCTACCAGACCATTCCCATTAAGTGGCAAAAATGCTCGAATGCCTGCCCTCGTCAGAAACCCAAAGTTTGACCTCTGTAGTGCCTATACCATCTTCTACCCTCCACTAAAGGCCAAATTTGCCAGGAGTTATAGACACAATGTTTTGAAGTTGTGGTTCCAGAGAAGACTCCTGAGAGTCCCTTGGACAGCAAGGAGATCAAGTCAATCCTAAAGGAAATCAACCCTGAATACTCACTGGAAAGATGGATGCTGAAGCTGATGATCCAATAGTCTGGGCACCTGATGTGAACAGCCAACTCAGGAAAAGACCCTGACGTTGGGAAAGATTGAGGGCTGAAGGAGAAGGGGGCAACAGAGGACGAGACGTTTGGATGGCATCACCGACTCAAAGGACATGAATTTGAGCAAACCCTGGGAGAGAGTGAAGCACAGGGAAGCCTGGCATGCTGCAGTACATGGGGTCACAGAATTAGATGCAACTTAGCTCAACTGAACAACAAAATAATTGCCATCTATATGTCAGAACTACCAAATTTATATTTCTACTCTAGACAGCTCCTCTGAGATCCATCTTTCCAAATTCAAAATTCATTTTCCTTGAATTCTCAAATATAAACTGTCTAAAGTTTTTTAACATCTTTTATTCTCCTCCCTGCCTCCTGTTATCTCAGTTCAGTTCAGTCACTCAGTCATGTCCGACTCTTTGTGACCCCATGAATCGCAGCACGCCAGGCCTCCCTGTCCATCACCAACTCCCAGAGTTTACCCAAACTCATGTGCACTGAGTTGGTGATGCTATCCAGCCATTTTATCCTCTGTTGTCCCCTTCTCCTCCTGCCCTCAATCCCTCCCAGCATCAGAGTCTTTTCCAATGAGTCAACTCTTCGCATGAGGTGGCCAAAGTACTGGAGCTTCAGCTTTAGCATCAGTCCTTCCAATGAACAATCATCTCACATGCTAGTAAAGTAATGCTCAAAATTCTCCAAGCCAGGCTTCAGCAATACCTGAACCATGAACTTCCCAATGTCCAAGCTGATTTTAGAAAAGGCAGAGGAACCAGGGATCAAATTGCCAACATCCACTGGATCATCGAAAAAGCAAGAGAGTTCCAGAAAAACATCTATTTCTGCTTTATTGACTATACCAAAGCCTTTGACAGTGTGGATCACAATAAACTGTGGAAAATTCTGAGAGAGATGGGAATACCAGACCACCTGACCTGCCTGTTCTCTGCTGCTGCTGCTAAGTCGCTTCAGTCATGTCCGAATCTGTGCGACCCCATAGACAGCAGCCCACCAGACTCTGCCGTCCCTGGGATTCTCCAGGCAAGAACACTGGAGTGGGTTGCCATTAAGTGTCATCCCATCAACTCGATGGCTCAAACCAGAACTCACCCTTTCACTGGTGTCCAACATCCGAGCAACCAGTAACACGCTCTCACATTTCTTCTCTTTTCTTCATTTCTACTCTCAGCACTGTAATCCAAGCTGCCATACTCACCTGGATTACGGGAATCTGTCCCTCCTGTTCTCATCACTGTCTTGCTGCCTCCTCTGCAATGCTGATGCATTCTCCATCCATGAAAAAGGATCTTCTTGAAGTAAAACTTCAATCACATTGGTATATTTGCCTAGCACACTGCACCCCCACCACACACAAACACACACACACACACACATTAGGGTCTACCACTCACTCAATACATTGGAATCTCCAGAACATAATTCCATATTGGCACATAAGTGGAAGACCACAAATACTGGTTAAATAAATCAATGAAGTGGACTTATGAGGAATTCTAGGATCATTTGTAATCTAGGCAGGGCAAGCTGATAAATTAACAGAGTTGGAAGGAAGCCAGAGCACACGTGTAAAGGGAGGCAAAATAATAGCCAAGAAGTAGTAGGCAACTTGAAAAAAATGAACACTCATCATAGTTGGAAAGTGTCTGGCATAGGGCCTGCCCCCTGAAAGGCATGACTATTATTAGAGCGATTAGGTGGTGGTAGCTGAAACTGGTAGTATTCGGTAGTGTTTTGGGGAAGCCCTAAGCCTTATGGCACCCCCAAGATCAGCCAGTCTTTTGGGAATCAAGCTGTGTGACTGGGAAGAAGTAGAAGGCTGGTGTCTTCTTACTTCTGAGCTCAGCTCAGTTCAGTCTCTCAGTCATGTCTGGCTCTTTGTGACCCCATGAATCACAGCACGCCAGGCCTCCCTGTCCATCACCAACTCCCAGAGTTTACCCAAACTCATGTCCATTGAGTCGGTGATGCCATCCAGCCATCTCATCCTCTGTCGTCCCCTTCTCCTCCTGCCCCCAATCCCTCCCAGCATCAGAGTCTTTTCCAATGAGTCAACTCTTTGCATGAGGTGGCCAAAGAATTGGAGTTTCAGCTTCAGCATCAGTCCTTCCAATGAACACCAAGGACTGTTCTCCTCTAGAATGGACTGGTTGGATCTCCTTGCAGTCCAAGGGACTCGCAAGAGTCTTCTCCAGCACCACAGTTCAAAAGCATCAATTCTTCAGCGCTCAGCTTTCTTCACAGTCCAATTCTCACATCCATACATGACCACTGGAAAAACCATAGCCTTGACTAGACAGACCTTTGTTCGCAAAGTAATGTCTCTACCTTTTAATATGCTATCTAGGTTGGTCATAACTTTCCTTTCAAGGAGTAAGCATATTTTAATTTCACGGCTGCAATCATCATTTGCAGTTATTTTGGAGCCAAAAAAAAATAAAGTCTGACACTGTTCCCACTGTTTCCCCATCTATTTCCCATGAAGTTATGGGACCAGATGTCATGATCTTCGTTTTCTGAATGTTGAGCTTTAAGCCAACTTTTTCACTCTCCTCTTTCACCTTCATCAAGAGGCTTTTTAGTTCCTCTTCACTTTCTGCCATAACGGTGGTATCATCTGCATATCTGAGGTTATTGATATTTCTCCCAGAAATCTTGATTCCAATTTGTGCTTCTTCCAGCCCAGCATTTCTCATGCACATATCCTTATGGCAGGTTGAGGGATCTCCTGAGTTCCCTGGAATTTGGGTTGTTTATTCAAGTAGTTCTCTCATGCTGAACATATGCCGAGCTGATGTGGGATGCTTTCTGTTCTTACAAATGGAAAAATAACAGCCCTATCACACATTCGTATGGCTCCTCTTAGGGTTATTGTTCTGTTGTTTGCAAATTTGGCCCTGGTTCTGGTACATAGTAGAAGCCCGAAAAGTCTATGTTGAAATAAATTCAACTGATAAGAATGCTCCAAGAAATGGATTAATTCTAGATTTTTTTATGATTCCCACTCTACTAAGCTGCTAAGTCACTTCAGTCATGTCCGACACTGTGCGACCCCATAGACGGCCGCCCACAAGGCTTTCCCGTCCCTGGGATTCTCCAGGCAAGAACACTGGAGTGGGTTGCCATTTCCTTCTCCAATGAGTGAAAAGTGAAAGTAAAGTCGCTCAGTTATGTCCGACTCTCCAAACCGTCCTCTCATCCAGGCTGGCACATAATACTGAGTAGAGAGAGTTCTGTGTGCTATACATCAGGTCCTTGTTGGTTATCCATTTGGAATGTAGCAGTGTGCACATGACATTCCCAAACTCCCTATCCTTTCCCCTCTCCCAGGGAACCGTAAGTTTGTTTTCTAGGTCTGTGAGTCTCTTTCTGTTTTGAAAGTAAGTTCATTGGTATCATTTCTGTTTAGATCCTGCATATAAAGAATGTCTATCATATTTCTTCTCTTTCTGACTTACTTCACTCAGTATGACACTCTCCAGGTCCATCCATGTTGCTGCAAATAGCATTATTTCATTCTGCTTAATGGTTGAGTAATATTTGGTTGTATATATGTACCCGGGAGGAGCCACCCCATGCCCGAGGCCAGGGGCAGCAGCCGGGAGGAGCAACCCCAGCTCCAAGGAGCGGTGGCTGCGAGGGCGCAGGAGGGCCTAGAGGAGCCATCCCATGCTGAAGGTCAGGAAGGGCAGCGGTGAGGAGATACCCCTCATCCAAGGTAAGGAGTAGTGGCTGGCCTTGTTGGAGCAGCCATGAAGAGATACCCCATGCCCAAGGTAAGAGAAACCCAAGTAAGATGGTAGGTGTTGCAAGAGGGCATCAGAGGGCAGACACTCTGAAACCATACTCACAGAAAACTAGTCAATCTAATCACACTAGGACCACAGCCTTGTCTAACTCAATGAAGCTAAGCCATGCCCACAGGGCAACCCAAGACAGACAGGTCATGGTGGAGAGGTCTGACAGAACGTGGTCCACTGGAGAAGGGAATGGCAAACCACTTCAGTATTCTTGCCTTGAGAACCTCATGAATAGTATGAAAAGGTAAAATGATAGGATACTGAAAGAGGAACTCCCCAGGTCAGTAAGTGCCCAATATGCTACTGGAGATCAGTGGAGAAATAACTCCAGAAAGAATGAAGGGATGGAGCCAAAGCAAAAACAATACCCAGCTGTGGATGTGACTGGTGATAGAAGCAAGATCCGATGCTGTAAAGAGCAACATTGCATAGGAACCTGGAATGTCAGGTCCATGAATCAAGGCAAATTGGAATTGGTCAAACAAGAGATGGCAAGAGTGAACGTCGACATTCTAGGAATCAGAGAACTAAAATGGACTGGAATGGGTGAATTTAACTCAGATGACCACCATATCTACTACTGCGGTCAGGAATCTCTCAGAAGAAATGGAGTAGCCATCATGGTCAACAAAAGAGTCCGAAATGCAGTACTTGGATGCAATTTCAAAAACAACAGAATGATCTCTGTTCATTTCCAAGGCAAACCATTCAATATCACAGTAATCCAAGTCTATGCCCCAACCAGTAATGCCGAAAAGAAGCTGAAGTTGAACGGTTCTATGAAGCCCTACAAGACATTTTAGAACTAACACCCCCAAAAATGTCCTTTTCATTATAGGGGACTGGAATGCTAAAGTAGCAAGTCAAGAAACACCAACAATCTTTGTCATATATTTTACTTTTATTTTTACATTATACTACAAACTTTCAATTCATTGCTACTATTTTAAAATTAATTATCTCTTCGAGTGGTTAAAATGAGAAAAATATCTTTCACATTTACCTGTATTTTAATAATTTCTGAAGATTTAATTTCACTGTATACACTCAAGTTTCTTTCTGATATCATATTTCTTATTGCTAAAGAGCTTTTTAAAAAACATTTTGTAGTGCAGGTCTACTGATAATGACTTTTCTCAGCTTTTGTTAGGAAGATAGTTTCAGTGGCATAGGATTCTGAGGAGATAGGTTTTTTTCCCCTTTTTCAGGATTTTAAAGATGTCACTCTGTTATCTTCTAGATTGTACGGTTTATGACAGCCTGCTGTAATTCATCTTTTTACTCAGTATGTTATCTGTCTTTTCCTCATCTTTCTTTTGCCTTCTGAATTTCTCTTTATCATTGGTTTTCAGCAGTTTGAATATGATTTGCTGAGAAGTGTGCACCTCTTTGGGTGTATATGTGTGAAGGGCTGTTTTCTTTTTCTTTAGTGTTCATTCTTTTGGGGTTTCCTGAGTTTCTTTGATTTATGGTTTACTGTATTTCATTGTTTTAGGAAAATTCTTGGCCATTATGTTTTCAAATGCTTCTTTAGCTTGTTCTAGTCCTCTTTTTTTCTGGTATGTTAGATCATTTGATATTATCCCACAACTCTTGAGTGCTCTGTTCTGTTTTATTCATTCTCCTTCCTCTTAGTGTTTGGACAATACCTATCGGCCTGTCTTTGAGTCCACTCTTTTCCTTGCTTGTGTTAGTTCTACTTATGACCCTGTGGAAGGCATATTTCATGTCTAATAGCAGGTTTTTATATTTCTGACATTTCCATTTTTCTCTTTCTTATAGTTTACAAATATCTGCTGAAATTTGCTATATGTATATTGCCCACCCTTTCTATTAAAGATTTTCTCATGTTAATTGTAGGCTGATAGTTCCAACATATGATTCTGGTTATGTTGATTTCTTTGTCTCTTGATAGTGCAATTTTTCCTCATTTGGTTTTAGTCTTTTTTAAAAATAATTTTTGATTGAGTATTGGGCATCATATATAGGAAGGAAAAGACTGAGATAAGTAATACTTAAGACTGAAATCAGTACAACTTTTGTAATGCTAGGTTAAATGTGCCTGTGTGTAGTTGGGGGAGTTGAGTTAATATATCTACATTGGGTTTAGATTTGGCATCAAATGCTTCTAGGGTTACTTTGTTTTTAGGTTGGAACCTGAGTTATCAAAGAGTTTTTGGCAATGCTGCTGCTGCTGCTAAGTCACTTCAGTCATATATTCACGTTCTATTCTTAGCTTTTGGCTTTTCCTATGCACTTGTATCTTTTTTATTTTATTTATCTTAAATTAATTTATTTTTAATTGGAGGCTAATTACTTTAAACTGTTGTGATGGTTTTTATGTACTTGTGTGTTACAAGAGAGCTCTTCATGTTCGTATGTTCATGTTTTTCCCCTACTGGTGATAGATTGTTTTTGCTTCTTGCTTGGAACTTGCTAGCTTGGTGGTGGGAGTTAGGCAGGTTTCTAGTGTCCTGTCTTGGCCGTACTCTTAGGCAGGCCCTGTATCCCTGAGTTTTGGAGATGAGGCTTCCTTTGTGATCTTGCCTCTTTTTCCATCATAGCCAAACTCTGCCTTGTTCTGTGTCAAGTCTTGTGAAGAGAGTTTCGTGCCTTCCTCCCAGTTATAGGAGCTCTCTAAAGGCTTGAGTTCAGGACAATTTCCTACCCCTCCCCCAAATGAAGAGCATTTTGTTTTTTACCCTTCCCTTAGTCACAGTGGGTTTATATGTGTGCTTTTTGGGTGCCAGGTTTTGCTGCCCTCACCCCAGCAAGCTAAGATTTTGTCCTGTAGAAAAGTAGAGTGGGGCAGGGCTTTGTGCCTTTTCTGATGTGGCAGCTGCTCCTGTCCTCCCAGCCTGCACCATTGAAGGAAGCTTTCTCTGGTCTTCTGCCCTACCCTTAATCTGTTTTATGCATATGACAGAGGTCAGAGGAGAAGAGCCAGGGTGAACTCTCTTTGTTTCTGCAGCCGTCAGGGATTTTATACACTCATACTAGTGTATACTCAGTTAAAATAATTTATTAAAAATTCAAGTTGAATTCTTCTTATATTCTTGTATGGTGCTGTGTTTCTCTCCTCTCGTGTTCTACCACTAAGAGAGGCAAGATTTGTGTTTTTGTCTCCTCGAAATGTCTGACTTTCCATATTACTTTAGGGTACTTAGTGGCCATGTATTTTTGCTCTGGTAGGTGCAAGAAAAATTATGATTTTGCATTTTACCCGGATTTTGTTGTTGTTATTCAGGTGGTGCATCTCTTTTCAGCTTTCTAAGTCATTGGTATATGGGAAATTAGTTACTTCTTTAAGGGGCTGTTCCATGGCTCTGTAAGGCCAATAGTTCTGCGTAGTGTGGCATATTATACGTGTCCAATGCCATACGTTTGCTGTAAAGTTGGTTTCATGGCTTGATACAGTGTTTTGTGGTATCTCATGTTGGTGAATTAAGCAGTCTTTAAGTCTTTGGATGTTAGTGCTGGCTTAGGCCATTGGGGCAGGAAAGGTAACCCTATAACCAGATCCAAGTTGTTTCCAGTGTTAATCCCATGTTAGATGAATCTGTTCCTTTAAAGGTGGAAGACTTCTCAGCTAGTAATCTTGCCACTAAGAGGATATTTGATTTTAAGGAATGGTGCCATACCAGGGGCTTAGCAATGATCTCAGTTGCTGCCAGGTTGGACATCTGGCAGTGGCAATAACTAGGTTAGCCTTGGTAAGTGGAAACCCATGCTTTTGGGTTCATGCATATCTTCCATCCTTGCTGCTGGGATTACTTCATTAATGAACTATTGATGCAGATGCTGTGGAAAATTATAGAGGTTGGATGACATCAACTCACTAAGTCATGCTTCTGGTTATTTAGTACTTCTATGGTAAATGGTACTTCTATGGTTAGTTTTAGAACTAACACCCCAAAATATGTCCTTTTCAATATAGGGGATTGGAATGCAATAGTAGGAAGTCAAGAAACACCTGGAGTAACAGGCAAATTTGGCCTTGGAGTACGGAATGAAACAGAGCAAAGGCTAATAGAGTTTTGCCAAGAGACTGCACTGGTCATAGCAAACACCCTCTTCCAACAACACAAAAGAAGACTCTACACATGGACATCACCAGATGGTCAACACTGAAATCAGACTGATTATATCCTTTGCAGCCAAAGATGGAGAAGCTCTATACAGTCAGCAAAAACAAGACCTGGAGCTGACTGTGGCCCAGATCATGAACTCCTTATTACCAAATTCAGACTTAAATTGAAGAAAGTAGGGAAAACCACTAGACCGTTCAGGTATGACCTAAATCAAATCCCTTATGACTATACAGGGAAAGTGAGAAGTAGATTTAAGGGACTAGATCTGGTAGACAGAGTGCTTGATGAACTATGGACGGAGGTTTGTGACATTGTACAAGAGACAGGGATCAAGACCATCCCCATGGAAAAGAAATGCAAAAAAGCAAAAGACTGTCTGAGGAGGCCTTACAAATAGCTGTGAAAAGAAGAGAAGAGAAAAGCAAAGGAGAAAAGGAAAGATATTCCCGTTTGAATGCAGAGTTCCAAAGAATAACAAGGAGAGATAAGAAAGCCTTTCTCAGCCATCAATGCAAAGAAATAGAGGAAAAGAACAGAATGGGAAAGATTAGAGATCTCTTCAAGAAAATTGGGGCTTCCCTGGTGGCTCAGAGGTTAAAGCGTCTGCCCGCAATGCGGGAGACCCAGGTTTGATCCCTGGGTTGGGAAGATCCCCTAGAGAAGGGAATGGCAACCCACTTCAGTACTCTTGCCTGGAGAATCCCATGGAGGGAGGAGCCTAGTAGGCTACAGTCCATGGGGTCACAAAGAGTCGGTCACGACTGAGTGACTTCACTTCACTTCACTTCACTTCAAGAAAATTAGAGATACCAAGGGAACATTTCATGCAAAGATGGGCACAATAAAGGACAGAAATGGTAAGGACCTAACAGAAGCAGAAAATATTAGGAAGAGGTGATGAGAATACACAGAAGAACTGTACAAAAAAAATCCTCACAACACATAATCATGATGGTGTGATCACTTACCTAGAACCAGACATCCTGGAATGTGAAGTCAAGTGGGCCTTAGAAAGCATCACTATGAACAAAGCTAGTGGAGGTGATGGAATTACAGTTGAGCTATTTCAAATCCTAAAAGATGATGCTGTGAAAGTGCTGCACTCAATCTGCCAGCAAATTTGGAAAACTCAGCAGTGGCCACAGGACTGGAAAAGGTCAGTTTTCATTCCAATCCCAATGAAAGGCAATGCCAAAGAATGCTCAAACTACCGCACAATTGCACTCATCTCACACGCTAGTAAAGTAATGCTCAAAATTCT
>SJYT01040926.1:0-47091 GCA_006410635.1 Cephalophus harveyi
GAACCTTAAAAAAAGGTGGGGGGGGGGGGTGGCTTCAGATACAGAAAACAGAATGTTGATTGCCAGACACAGGGGTTGTGGGGGTGGGCAAAAAGAGTGAAGGTAGTCAAAGGGAAAAAAATTCCAGTTGTAAGATAAGTCATGGAATGGAATGTCCAACATGGTGACTATAGTTAATAATACTGTATTATAATAAGCAACAAGGATATACTGCATAACACAGGGAACTATAGCCATTATAATAACTTTTAATGGAGTATAACCTGCAAAAATAATAAATCATAATGCTGTATATTTGAAACTAATTTAATATTGTAAATCAACTATACTTCAATTTTAATTAATTTTTAAATAAAAATTAGAAAAAAAAATACTGTATTGTGTATTTAAAAGTTGCTAAGAGAATAAATCTTAAAAAAATTCTCATCACAAGAAAAAAATTTTTAGAAAAAAAAATTTTGTAACTATGTATAGTGATGGATATTAACTAGATTTCTTGTGGTGGTCATTTTCCAATATACACAATTATTGAATCATGACATTGTGTACCTGAAACTAATATAATGCTATAAGTCAATTACACCTCAATCAAAAAATAATAATATTTATATTGACTACATTTTGACTTGGTAATATTTGGATATATTGGATTAAATAACATATTGTTTGTGTGTGTTCTCAGTTGCTCAGTCATGTCCAACTCCTTGCAACCCCATGGACTGTAGCCTGCCAGGCTTCTCTGTCCACGGGATTTTTCCAGGCAAGAATACTGGAGTGGGTTGCCATTTCCTTCTCCAGGGGCTCTTCCCGACCCAGGGATCGAACCTGCATCTGTTGCATCTCCTGCAGTGGCAGGCAGATTCTTTACCACTGAGCCACCTGAGAAGCCCCAAATAACACACTACTTTCCTTTAATAAATATGTCACTTAAGCATATTTCTTTCACAGGGTAACTGAGTCCAAGTACACTCCTTTCTTCCCCCCCAGGAAGGGATCCTCTGGCCCAGGATGATCTCCTGTGGCTTCCGTGTTAGCCCTGGGCAGCCACGCATGTGCCAAAAGCAACAGCAGTTTAAGGTTGACCCTCTTTGTTCACCATCATCTCTTGACTCCACAGTGGACTCAATAAATATTTACTGAATATCATTTTACCTCATGGGAAAATGATTTTCCAAATCATTCCCAAACCATGACTCTAAGAAAATAGAGGAAGAGTTAGATCTCTTCACGTCCATCTGTTGAGACACCCAAGACATAAATGTACTCTGAAAACTCCACAAACTGCCTTGCCCATTTCCTCTTCCCTCTAGTTATGCATGTCTTCATTTTCCACTCCAGCCTACACAGCCGATTCATCCTGTTCGCTCACTAAAATGAGGAGCTCAGAAACCCATCAGGCTGAGCAGTTTCTGGCCATCCTTCTCAGGCTTCATCCTGTGCTATGCTCAGGAATTCCCCAAACACTCTGGATCTCACCCTCAAGTATCCAACTCACCACCTCTTTCACTTCTGTGGGGGTGTGGGTATGGATGTGGTGGGGGGCAGATTTCAATTACATGGAAAGAGAGAAACTGTCATTTTCCCTGTTTCTTTATAAAACTCAGGAAAGGAACTGTTGAGCAGAGAACCAAATTTCAAACGGTCCAGACAGTACCACAAAAAGGCTGCAAATACCCTGAAAAATGCTGCCTTGAGAATTTCATATGTGTCTGTATGAATATATGTCTGGTTTCTGGTAAGAAATGTCTCCCACTGATTGGGAATCAAACTAATTCCCATTCCTCTGCACACAACAGCTGATAGCTGGGCTAAGGGGTCCAGAAGACTGCTGGGTGACAACCAAATGCAAGTCTAGGTCTGAAAACTCACTGCAAGAATCCCAGACACATGAAAACTACTGTATGTGCTTAACGGTGACACAACAATGGTAGCGTCCGCAGCACCTGTACAGATGAACCACTTCTTTGTTTCCTGTGTAAACTCCTAAACCCTAATGGCAATGACACCAGTGGCAGCACTTGGGTGGAGCAGGAGGCAGAGAGCAACAGCAATGCAGGTACAGCAGCAGATACAGCCAGCATCCACTGCGCCATTACTACAGGTAAGCGCTCTCGCTGCCTCACCCAACCTTCCCAGCCAGCCGATGAAGCCGGGACCCTCATTACCCCGGTAACAAGTCTAAGCTGTAACTGATGAAGGCATCCACTTACGTGGACGAGATAATGGGGATTTTCCTCCTGAGAAAGATGGAGGTTCTTCAAACTAATCTCCCTTTCTGCTTCCCAGTGGTTGGTTTAGCCACAAGTTTGGGGGAGAAACTCTGTGAGGCTCAAGCAAAGCGTGTCATTTGACCGTGGTTGATTGTTCCACAATGTATACACAGACCAAAGCATCATGTTATACACCTGAAATATATAAAATTCTTATTTGTCAATCACACTGCAATAAAGCTCGAAAAAAGAAAAGAAAAGCAAGCTATCATGTTGGTGTGGATATTTAGTCTCTAAAATAGCTAGGCGGTGCTACTAGGACAGAAAAAATTCTAGAAGAGTGAAAGATACAAAGATATTGAAATTTGAGAACATGAGGTATTACAGCTTTTACTGGATAAAGGTAACTGTATAACGAGGCTGTCTTGTAAAATGTGAAAAGCTAAAGCAGGAACTCACTACAGGCCAAGTCGAAACGTGACAGTTAGGAATGACAGACGCCCGCGTGGACACAACCATGGAGTTCGGCTGCTGCCCTACACAGCGTTGTGAAACCTAAGTTAGCGCACCTCATTATTTATTCCTCCACCTCACTGGCCTATCATTACGATGAAAGGAAACATGTTGATAAAGGCAAAGATTGTTCTGGCAACAAAAGTAATGCCTTACCCATAAATAGCACGTGCTGTCTTTAAATACCTCCCTGTGAGGCCTCCCGGAGTTCACCACTGTGCAACCTGCATCTACTCCCAAAGTTCCTCATGCTAATCCCTGGTGGCTCAGACAGGAAAGAGTCTGCCTGCAATGCAGGAGACCAGGGTTCGATCCCTAGGTCGGGAAGATCCCCTGGAGCAGGAAATGGCTACAACTCCAGTATTCTTGCCTAGAGAATCCCATGGACAGAGGAGCCTGGTGGGCTAAAGTTCATGGGGTCGCAAAGAGTTGGACACGACTGAGAGACATTTTTAATTTTTCACTTTTGAGAATCACGGGGTTAGTAGATTCAGAAGCCCAGGGTCAAGCCAACATAAGACTCCGATGAGCAAAAAAAAAAAAAAGGCAGAAGAATCCTACAGAAGAATCTGGCTAGAGTTGGCCTGGGTTGGAATGATGGTTCTGGATCATCTAACCAAGAGATAATCTGGCCCCACTCCCCTTCTATTCTGTGAACCCTCTTGCTTTCCTGCTCATTGTCTTTGAGTCATTTTCTCTTAATGCAGTGTCTCAAACTAAAAATTCATTTCAAGTCAAAAATTCATTTCATTGCACCCTGCTGGTAGTGTGGGCAAAGACGGAATCACAGTGAGAGCCTGGTTACTGAGCACAGGCTTTGGGCTGGGGAATTAAGTCAAGTATTTCTTTGTAATTCACTCAATTATCCTACAACTTAGATCATACTATCATCCACTCACCCCACTTAGTCCTCTGTTGAAATAGAGGCTACAGGAATAACTTGTTCAAAGAGGAAAAAAAAAACTAGTAGCTGGTCAAACTGAAATTTAAGTTAAAAATCCTTCTTACTCTGAAGGCTGAACCCAGAACTCTAGACTTCTTCGACTGTTTACAGCTCTTAACTAGTTTATAATAAGAAGAGATTCTTTGCCAAAAAAGCATCAGGGCTTTTTGTCTGGAGAAGGTCAGCATGCAGCAAAAGAAAAAAACAAAAGAATCAAAATGCTTGGGTTTAAGTGGATTAAAACTAAGAAGAGGTTGAATTTCTTGGTAAGTAAGAAGTCCAGATCTACCCTATAGGCCCTGCTTGTTTGACATAACACTGGCCTTGCCATGCCCTCTCCTCTAGGGAAAAGGATGGCCTGGTGAGATTCCGAATGAGGGGGACAATCTGTTATGTCGGGACACCCTAACATGCGACTAAACAGAGGCTGGCTGGTCGCAGTCACCCCGCCCCTCTGTTTTGGAAGCTCCCACATTCTACAAACTGTCTGGAATTCATTAAGACAGGAAAACAGGCTGACAGTCGTATTTCAAATTTTATTCAGCAGAAGTTCTGTGGAAAACAATTTGGTCATGCGGGCACACTCAAAACCACCATCACTGTTTCTCAACCAAATCATTCAGTCAGGTGACTGCAGTGTGCTTCAAGTTTCACACTTTGCAAATCTCCGATAAACTACAGCCCTCTGAGACCTGGGAGAGGGCACCTTATGGAAGCACAGCCAGGTTAACTCCAAGTCACTCAGAGCTCACATCTGGACAACCCAGCACCCTACCAGGTTTCACTGACGTACATCTGATCACTAACATTCTAGAGGGAATTCTCCTTTTTTCTTTTTTTAAAATCAGTATGTGATTATTATCAATGACCCTCTCTAGCCTGACCATAACAAGCAACACCCCTTTTTTTTTTTTTTTACAAAATATATTCCAATCCAGAGTATTTTTCCTATGTGGAGACACAGGACTTATGGTAAAAGCATTAGGGAAGTGTGTGCGCATCAGCATGTCCTTGGGGACTTACTGAAAGACACAGACTGCTGGGACTCCCCAGCCACAGTTTCTGATTCAGAAGGTCATGGGTAGGGGCTGCAAATATGCATTTCGAACAAGTTACTAAGGGACACTGAAACTGTTGGTCTGGAGGCCATATTTTGAAAATGATTGCATTAAGGTGATGGTGGTAGTGGTGGATGTACTGTTGTTGTTTGGAAATGGGGTGGTGATTTTAATCAGTCAACTGGAAATAGGAAGCGATACAGAGAGGTGGGGCTCAGACAATGGATCAGCTCGGGTGGCCCCCATTGGAGTGACAGAAAATTTAAATTAACCACGTTTAATCAGAAAAAGAAGATATAAAATAAAATTACAGAAAAGACCAAGGATAAACCTAAGCAAAGATAGGCACAAGTCGATTCAAAAGCCAAAAACCCTCCTGGTGATGATGGCTAGCTATTCACCAAAAGTGGGTTCTCCTTTCTAAGTTAGAGGTTTTGCTGCTCAGCTGGGGTCTCTCTTTCCCAGTACTCACCCCAGCATCCAGACCTAGATATGAAACTGGACCTTGCCAGAGAATCTGAGCAGAAGTGATGCCTGTCGCTTTGGGACTTAAGTTACGCATTCTCCTCTTCCTTTCCACCACCAGACACAAAAGCTGCCAGGGTTCTAGGAAATGACAGAACCAGAAGATGGAAGGAGCCTGGGTTCTTGATTTGTCACATGGAGGAAAGCTGTCTGCCTACCAGGAACTACTACTTATATGATTATCATCTGCCACTTCGTTATAGCAATCAACATTAACCCAAAAGAAGGACTTAGTTTTCTCTGCCTCCAAGTTAGGGCTTCATTCTAAAACACAACAACCATCCCAAGTTCAAGATCAATGGAAATAAAAGGAGACTCTCTGTGAGCACCCAAGCAAATCCTGGGATTCATCATGTTAGTCTACATGTAACTCCCTGAAACTGATCCCTGTGATACAGAAGAGTGGCAAGCCTGTATCAATTTCTCCACCCCAAAGCCATGGAACTCAAGTATGCAGGGTAAGCACGTGGGAAGGGGCTGTTACAAGAATCTGGAAAAGTGACTATGGGCAGGCAAAATAAAGGTGCCCATTAGGGGAAACATATGAGGACAAGGGAGCTGGCTGCCAGTGAAATCTGATTAGAAAGATGTCAGGTGTATGAAACCCAGAGTGAGAAAGAGGGATACCTCGGCCAGCAGAGTGACATGTGTATCACTGACTCCAGAAACAAATCCCAATTAATTGCTCTTGCCATTCAGCCCCTTGCCATTAAAGCATGCATTTTAGCAACTGCGATACTATGATCAAGCAAACGGCATCAAATTCTCTCTCATTCACTTCTGAATCAACAGTGATATAAAGCATCCACATGCTGTCAATATCAACAGAGTTGCATTTCACGACCCTGTCATTTAGCATTTATACCTCTAGCCTTCATCTAGATAAGATGTGATTAGTGTTTATCTACTTAAACACCAGTGGATAAATGACCATGCCAAGGTGATGCAAGATGTGGTTCCTAAAAGTCTACCACCGATCGTCCCATACACCACAAGCCAGGGGCCAGTTTCTCTCACAGGTTACTCTCTAACCATGCTTCGTTGGAGCAAATGGGCAAACTTTTATTTGGAATGTCACCAGGAATCATGCCAGCTGTTTATATTTTTAGAAGCTCTTTTACATAAGCTATTGTAAACTCTACCTTGAAAAATGAACAGACTTTTCAAGAATGCATAGTTGGTGTCATCCTTTTCCCTTAAAAGGAAATGATCCTAACTGGCCAATACTATTTTAATGTTTATTCACAGTCATTATGCTTATTCACAGTCATTCTCTGCCCCAAGTATTATAAATTTGTTGCAAAGGGTTCTACTGGCTGAGATGCCAATTTTCTCAAGTTATGCAGTTATTTGAGACTTCTGAGTTATTTGAGTTTGAGTTATTTCTCAAGTTATTTGCAGTTTACACAGAGCAAACTGACCCTGAAATAATACCTTTTCATTTTTTGCTAAAAGATTTCAAATGCAAAAAAAAATTAAACAGAAGTATACTCAGTCCTCTTGACAGAGAAGGGATTGTTACAATATTGGAGTGCCTGTGAATACCACCTCCAACTGTTTGGGACAGGTTCAGGCAAGAGGAACAAGGTGGCCACATCTCACTGAGGTGCCCAGGTAGACTTTATAGGAATTGTGCTAGGTTCCAAGTTAAACAGGAAAATCATCCTTATGTTTTCTGTGTGCTTTTTCCTTCATCAAGTTTCCAATCTCCAGTTATAAAAATAAAATGTATGTTTTGAAAAGCATGCTGTTTTAGGACCAGTTAATATTCAGGAACATATCACAGAAAAGGTACCGAAGTAAGTACAGCATTCCTGTCTATTTTATCCTGATCTGACATACAACCTCAACCACAGGGCTCAATAACTTTTCTCTGCCTCAAATCTTCTTCCCATGGAAGCAAGTTAAGCTTCAAGAAAGAAAACCTATCCTACAAAAGCTACACATGGCCCCATCAGTGGGGACGACCACCCTTCCCATCGGCTCTTGACCTTGCGGGAAAGTAGGGGAATGTGTGTCAATGTGTCAGCAAGTTCTCCCACTCGGGGGTGGGGGTGGCAAGGGCGCAGGCCACAGAAGCCTTCCTGAAATTGCTCAATAGCCCACAATTTTCTTATAGAAAGACACGATTCTACCAGTGCCTTCCCTAAAATTTCAACTTACCACATTTGGATTTAAAATATTTGCTCCCACGCAACCCAAGACCCTTTCCCGTGGACACTTGAATCAAAGAACACAGTTACTGACATTTGAATGCTTTGAAGATTTCTTTCATAAAGGAGTGAATTAAAACACGCCATTGCCTATGGCTGTCAACTCTGATGGAAGCTGGAAGTGGTGTGTGGGAGGAGAGGCTTCTTCTTTTACTTTCTGCAGGAACACTGACATTTTCACATCAGTGTAGACAGGAAGCGTGTGACCCAGGGGCTGAAAACAGCCCTGGGAGTCAGGAGTTCTACGTGGGTCATTTCTTTGTGGTGGGCATGTGTATTTGCTGAAATCGATCTCAGACTTTACTTTTTAATCCTAGGTGACTTGGTCCTCACCTCTGCACCAAAGATGCAGCCAAAAACTGTTCCTAAACTAAACATAAAGGAAGTATGGCCAGACCAGAATGATCTCAATGCAACAGAAGAGAAATGAGCAAGGGGACCATTCAAGTAAGATGATCCTGGAAGAAAGGAAGGATAATAAAAATACCAAGACCCATCTCCACGTTTAGTCCAGGGGAAGATTTGTAAAGACAAGCATAAATCTCTGACTCCCTGGACATTAGAAAAACATTTAAGACTAAGTTACAAACACTTAATTACAGTGAAGATTAATGCCTGCATGTCTTTCTCCACTGTTCATACAGTAACTCTTTTCATGCATTACCTTTCATCTTCACAGCAGCCTTGCAAAGTAGTTATCACTCCATCTTACAGAGGAGGGAACTCAGAGAGGTTGGTGAGCCTGTCCAAAGTCACACAGCTAGCGAATGGCAGCACCAAGATTTGCACTTTTAACCCAGACATTTGGTGCCTCAAAAATCACTTCCTCTACGAGGTCTTTTCTAAAGACCCATCCAGTAAAGCACCTTCTTTCCCAGGCACTCTCCATCAATAACATTCTATTTCGTTTTCCTAGCATGAAAACTTGTCTTATTCATCTATTTGCTTCATTATCAGCTTATACCCCCCACCTCCAAGATGACAGCACCATGCTAGCAGGGACCTAGTCTATCTGATTCTACTATTGATTCCCTACACCAGCAAAGAGCTGTCATACGATAAGTGCTTAATAAATAAGTGTTGTAAGGAAGGAGAGAAATGAGGTAGGTACAGAAAAGAAAAAACAAACAAACAAATCCATGTCCCTCTGACCCCAAAGTTACACTGCCTTTGCTGAAAGCGACTGAGTGACATTTGAGAAATGACCTGGAGAGGACAACAGGGGCTCATGACTTTGGGGTGTCATTTATTTCCTGGTGGGTCTTTCTCTCACCACTGTCTCCACTTCCTGAAGCACTACATTCCTCTCAGCCTGCCCTGGTTCAACCTCTGTGCGAACACTCCAAAGATGTATGTCTTTAACCTTCACAGCCTGCATGAAAGGCCACAGGATGGAAGATGCAGCAAAGAAAGAAGGTAGCCATGTTTAAGACCAGACCTAGAGACACAAGGGGCCTGGTCCCCAGTTCTTAGGAACAGAAATAGGGTGTGGGTGCTTCAACAGAGATCCCAGATCTGCCCGCTGGTCCTCTTGCCCTCAGCTGGCTCAGGAAAGATGCAGCCTTCACGGCTTGCTGTAATTCCTTGCCCTCAAGTACACACTGTTTACCAGACCCACAAAAACCTCCTTATAAACTCTACATTTGTCTTTACAATATAAAAAGCTTGGGGCAACTACACTGACTATCTCTGACCCGCCTTCCTGACTGTTTTCTCCAAATAATGCATATTTGGAGATGAGTCAAACATATTTTTATAATTTACTTTGATGAGACAGACCTAACAGCAAAGTACATTTTATACTTAAAACACACACAAAAAACAAATGAAACTCTTGCTTACCGTCCTTGAAAAGTGACCAAAAAAACATAATTTAGCCAAATTTTTCTATTATTTATCCTAATACTGCCAGTTCTGAAACAAAGAAGTTGGAAGGGGAAATTTAGTAACTTTGATTTGTCCCAAGATACATTTTTTTACACTGAGGTCCTATTCCTGACAGTAAGCACATGTGACCTGTTCTAAAAAAAGGATATTTTCCACTTCTTGCACAACTGGAGCAGATATAAACATCAGCCTGTGCAAACGGCACTGCAGAACTCAAAGGGAATTAAACACACACACACACATACACACACTTAAATAATTCTATAAATAGCAGTCCTCGGGAAAAGGAAATCTCCAATAACACACAAAACCAACACTTAGAATCCCACTTTAATCAAGTTTTCCATCTAATCATACCACACAAGCAATTTGCATAATAAGATCTGAACATCTGCCAGGTTAACGTACTTCAATCTTGTCTATTTTGCTTCAGATACATAATTCTGCGCTTGCTTTAGTGTTGTGATGCAGAGGGGGAAGATTGCAATCATGGTAAAATAGAAGAGAAGGAATTGATATTACTAGCATGTGCTAGGCACGCTACAAAACACATTTACACACGTTATCTCAGTTTTAAAACTTCCACCAATCCTAAGAAGACACTTCTATAGATTCCACTTCACAGGTAAAGAAATTGAGAGCCCAGGAGGCTAAGAGTCCAGCTGTGAACACAGACACATCAGTTAAGTGGCAAAGCCATGGGCACTGTGCTTAATTAAGCATGGCTACTTCTGAACCTGTCTATGTGCATCCATTCTCTGCCACCCCAGGTGACCACAGAGCAAGAGGAAGAGCTGGGACTCTGGTGAGAAGTATAAAGGCAGGAATGTATCTGGGGGTGCAGTGGTTAAGACTCCATGCTTCCAATGCAGAGGGTCCGAGTTTAATCCCTGAACGGGGAGCTAAGATGGAAGCAGTGTTATAACAAATTCAATAAAGACTTTAAAAATGGTTCATATCAAAAAAAAAAAAAAATCATGCCTTAAGGCATATAACATTTTATTTAATGTTATAAAGAACTATGCTTTGAGTATTGCTTGACATTCAATGCCAAAATCGAATACCCTTATTTACCGACAAAACTCCACCCCAGTTTCCCTTCCTCTATTACATTCCCATGGCTCATGCCCCTGATTATCACACTCCGTCCTGTATGTTTGGCTGGATCTGTGTGTTCCCTTCCCTCCCACTACAGAGGCGAGTTTTGGAGAAGGCGCAGCACAGGCAGGCCCCGTGCCTTTCACAGGGCAGCCCAGACTAGTGCACTGGAACACAGGACCAGAGCCAGAACCAGGCCCATCTAATCATGATGCCTTGGTTTCCTTCTCTGTAAAATGTCAACAGCAAAAACACAAGCACCCAAGGCAGAAGCGAGACTTAACTGAGTTAACAGAAGTAAAATACCCAGAATCATTCCTGGCATGTAGTAAGCACTGCATGTTACTTGTTTTTAAAATTATAACCCACAACATTATTGCTCTTATTTATTATTATCATCTCAAGCAGGCTGTGCAAGTTAACACATGTAAAACCACTTAGGACGGGGGCTGGCACACGGTGCGGCCTCAGTAAATGTTAATAGCATTCATCGGTATGAATTTGCAGGTACTCAATATGTATGTGTAGAATATGAATCTGTGATGTATGTATGTATGTATGTGATGATGCCACAGATGTTCTGTTTTTATTTTTATTTTTTAACCAGCATAAAGAAACTGTTAAGGACGGCACCAAAATTATAAAACACAAAAGATTTATCTGCAGCACCTCACTGCGGGGGGAAGCAAAAAGATTTTACTAAATTTGGGATAATTTTATTGCATAACAACGCTGGCCTTAGAGAAGAAAGCCAGAGTCAACCAAATGCAAACACATTCTGGAAGGTCAGGACTCACTGCTAAGTAATAGAGAAATAACAAGAACATCTGCTAACATTTACTGAGCACTAAATATGTGCCCAGCATCATGCTAATACTTTTCCATAGTCAATGTCACAATTAATGTCCTTAAGACCCTTAGGAGGCAGTCCCCTCAGTTGCCAGATGAAGAAACTGAGGTTAGAGGTCATCCGGCCTCCCCAAGGTCACTCAGCTTGTTAGGGAAATGACAGAAATGACAGAACAATCCTCTTAAATCTCCATGTAAAGTAATTCTCTACAGATTAGACAGAAAGAAAAATCAAGAAAACTTTCCGAAATCAATACAAGATGGACAGTTCCGTCTTGCCAAGAATGAACAATCATTCATTTCATTTTATAAATGAAAGGGTATTTTTAATAGGAAGATGTAAGTGCATGCAAGGTCGCTTCAGTCGTATCCGACTCTTTGTGACCCTATGAACTGTAGCCCCCCAGGCTCCTTTGTCCATGGGATTCTCCAGGGAAGAATACCAGAGTGGGTTGTGATGCCCTCCTCCAAGGTATCTTCCTGACCCTGGGATTGAATCTCTTATGTCTCCTGCCTTGGCAGGCAGGTTCTTTACTACTAGTGCAACCTGGGAAGCCCAGGAAAAATCTCAGAATAAATCCAAGAAATGTTGGTGACTTTACATGGAAATTCATGCATATGAGCATGAGTTGGACACAACCATCTTTTCTTTCTCATCTGAATACAAATCTGCAACAATTTCACACACCTCTCTCTGAATCAGCATCTGGAAACCATTGCTCTATCTCATTCTGCCAATATAAACCTAATACTCACTTTCATTCCCATTTCTAATTTGTGGGAAGTTAAAGAACCATTATCTAAACCATTATTAAAACTTTGAGAAGAGGAGAAACTGGAATTAGATTAAATAAATTCTGAAGTCTGTCCAGGAAAAGGGCATTAGCAGCTACAAAGCCACAGAATTTAGCACCAAGTTGAGAGTCCCTCGGACTGCAAGGAGATCCAACCAGTCCATTCTAAAGGAGATCAGCCCTGGGTGTTCTTTGGAAGGAATGATGCTAAAGCTGAAACGCCAGTACTTTAGCCACCTCATGCGAAGAGCTGACTCACTGGAAAAGACTCTGATGCTGGGAGGGATTGGGGACAGAGGAAAAGGGGACGACAGAGGATGAGATGGTTGGATGGCATCACCGACTTGATGGAGGTGAGTTTGAGTGAACTCTGGGAGCTGGTGACGGACAGGGAGGCCTGGCATGCTGCGATTCATGGGGTCGCAAAGAGTCAGACATGACTGAGTGACTGAACTGAAGTGAACTGAAACGAAACAAAAGAACTATGAACATGAAAGATGCTAACATATTAAAAAAAATTTTTTTTTCGGGACCTAAAGCCCTACAGAAAGTCCCTTCCCTGAGAGGGACCCATTCAATGGTTCCACATCTGACCCTGACCTGACTGTGCCCATGTGCTATATCTGGGTTCATCCTCTCATATTTGGCACCTTTCCTCTGCCACCCACCATTCACAGCTCATTTCCAGGAGAATAGACCAAGGTTTCAAAAACCTTTGGGGAGGAACCAAACTGCAAACTTTTCTTCAGGAGACCCTTTTCTCTCATGTATGTCTCTCTATGACACAGCTTCTCCAGTCACTGTGACCAAAGTGGGGTTCCATCACCTAAATCCACTGGCTTCACATTCCTCAAGTCTAGGATGTCTAGGTTAGGAATGAAACTGTCTTTCCTCATCAAACACTTGCACATGTAAGCCTAGTCCAGATGAAGAATATATGAACTCCTCTTTGGAGACAGCATGGTGGATATCTATTTTAAAAGGAAGGCAGCCTTAAATGCAAAAACCAGAATCAAATGGCACATCCGGAATGAAATACAAAGGGAGAAAACAACACATAGTCAAACAACAAAACACTATTGTGCCAGGCATTGTTCTAGGCCTGTTCATCTGCAACAGGGGTGAGTCTGTGTCCCAGGGACATTTGGTGGCATCTGGACATATTTTTGGATGTCACAACTTGAGGAGGGATGCTATGGCCTTGAGCAGGTAGAAGCCTGGGATGCTGTTTAACATCCTGCAATGCCCAGGACAGCCCCCACAGCAAAGACCTATCCAGTCCAAAGTGTCAACAGCACTGATGATGAAACTCTGTTCTAGGTCCTGGGAGCACCACAGTAAACCAGGAAGACCCAGAAATCCCTATCCCCTTGGACCCTGCAATTTAGTACAGAGAAACGTAGCATAACTGGAACCCATTAGAAAATGATAGACTAGGTCATAATGTAAGTACTGTGGGAAAAACCAAGCAGGGCAAGGGATACTGAGAGTTTAGACAGAGAGCCACAGCACAGAGCGTGCTCAAGGCAGGAATGACATTTAAGGGAAGACATGAAATCGGCTGGGGAGGGAATGAAAGCTACTGCTCTCCGGACAAAGACAGAAAGTGCACTTGCTGGCCCCAGCAAGTGCAGCTTACAAAGGGCCAGAGGTGGAGAGGTCTGGAGTGTTCCGAGAATGGTGAGGAGGCTGGCTGCAGCAGAGGGAGCCAGGGAAGCGGCAACAAGAGACCCACACAGTCAGCGCTGACAGGGAGCCTGCCCATAAAGCTGTCTGCCTTGGACCACTTTAAGGGTCTCGAGTTTTACTGATACCAGGGAGGGTTCTGAAGAGAGAACGTGATGTGATACATTTACCATGAGGTTTCTCAACCTCAGCAGTAACAATCTGGGTACAGATAATTCTTCATTGTGAGGCTGTCCTGAGCACTGGAGAATGTTCAGCAGCATTTCCACTCTCTACTTACTAGAGGCCAGTAGTAACTCTCATCCATTGTAGCAACCAAAAATGTCTCCAGACATTGCTGAATGACCCCTGAGTGGGGCAAGCCACCATTCAGGTTGAAAACCAGTTTTAACATAGACATTGTGGCTCCTGTGTTGAAAAATCCACTGAGAGTCAGCAAGGATAAAGGCAGGAGAACAGGTAAGAGACAATTAGCCAGCGAGGCCAGGTGGCAGTCTGAACTAAAGTGGGAGCAGAGGAGTTGGTGACAAGCAGGCAGATTCTAGGGGCATCCCTGGTGGCTCAGACGGTAAAGAATCTGGCTATAATGCAGGAGACCCACGTTGGATCCCTGGGTTGCGAAGAACCCCTGGAGAAGGGAATGGCAATCCACTCCAGTATTCTTGTCTGGAGAATCCCAAGGACAGAGGAGCCTGGCAGGCTACAGTCTATGTGGTTGCAAAGAGTTGGACACAACTGAGCAATTAACAGTCTTCTTTTTCAGGAGGATTCTAGACATATCTTCAAACTCCAAAAGACAATCCAGAAAATACAACTGATAGACAAGGCAGTTGCAGCCATCTTCCCCTTCTGATTTCAACTTTTTCCAACCAAGATTACAAGAAGGGAGGTGCCCAGGCAAAGACTTAAGACAAAAAGCCACGAGGAGGAGGCCCTGAACATGCAGCCCTTGCAAAGTCACACAACAGATGTCGATGACAATACATCAGAAAACTGTGGAAAACTGTACTATAGGGAAATTTTGCCAACCCCATATAGTTATTCACAGATTTTATTTCACTGGTTTATTTCAAAAAGCATGTGTCTGCTCCACAGACAAGTTTTACAACTTTTTTCATTTAGCCTTTCTCTGTGCACCGGTTCCATCCTGCACCTGTTTCCAGCTTCAACGTGTGAAACCAGCGCTTCCCACGTCCCCGAAATTTTCTTTACACGTGCAAGCTAGCTCCTGAGGACACTCAACCCTTGCAAGTCTTTTTTTTTTTTTTTTCCCAACTCTGAAAAAGAACAGGCCCCAAATCCTCCAACGTGAGTTTCATGGCATTCATTTAGGTTTTTCCAGATGGTATTTTCCTCACTCTCTCAAATTTATTTAATGTTATGTATCAGCTACCATCAAAAATGTTCCAAACAGTCCGGTTAATTCATTTCTTTCAGGACTATACACACACACACACACACACACACACACACACACTCCCTCCTTCATTCTGGCCATGTAAGCATTTGCTTATAGAAGCAAAAGCAGAGACTGCTCGGTAAAACACTGGTCCCTTCAGCCGAATACAGATAAAGCCCCAATGAGCATAACCAACAATACCCTTTACACACTATAACTCCACACCCCCAACCCCCAACACACACAATCTAGGCTCACACACAAAACAGCCATTATGAAGAGAAACCACCAACTAAAGGCTGGTTTTAGGCAACTAACTGCATAGGAGGTTTCCTTCCAATCTCCCTGAAGCATCTGCTAAGAGGCTGCTTCAGCCACCCAGTCAGTCGGTGTGCTCTCCGCAGATTCTCTTCTCCAAAGTGGATTCAGAGTCTGACACAGCCCTGAAGGAAACGAACCTAACTGCACAAGTACCAATCCCCCACGCCCCAGCAGTTATGATCACATCCCTTCACTCCGGATTCAGTCCTTTCTTCACCGTGATTTCTGGACCCTCTCCCCCTCTGCCAGCCAGGCCTCTTCACCCAAACACTATCGACAGTGAGGGGCCGGCAGGAAGGTTTGAAACGGATGCAGAAGCACTGCTGAAGCTTCTAGTTCCAGCCTCATGCTACCTCACAACTGAGGGGTGGAACTAAACCGTCTCAACTCTCAGCGCCTCAACTGACCACCTCTCTCTTAGTAAACATTGGAAATGTCCTGAGTGGCCACAGGACAGAGAGGAAGAAAGACACCCAAACTGCTCTAAGGGACAAGTGGGAGTGGAGGCAGCGTAAGAAGTGAGCACTAGGGGTGATGGGACGCCAGACCAGCAGGTGTCTTCACTCTCCTCCCAAACAGTTTTAGAAGTGCCCAGAGAATTAAAGACATGTCGCGGCCCAACAGCGGTCACTCGCCAAATCTCCATCTCAAAGTTTCCCCCCCGCCCCCCTCCCTCCAGGGAAGGCCTGCATTTGAATGGGACCCCAAAGCCCGGGAGTTCCACCTGGACGAGGAGACACGCCCCCCCACCTCGCACCCCGCCCCTCCCGCACAGGGGTGCCGCCGCCGGGCAGGTCAGGGGCGGGGCTCGGGAAACCTCACCTGGAGACGGCCCGAGGTCGGTTTTCCCAGAGGGGCCCGACTCCTAAGTGGCCAACAACACAGGAGCTAATTGCTTGCCTCTAACGTCGCGCTCGATCCACCGCAAGCTCTCCCTCCCCCAAGTTCTCAGCCCGCTGGGATTTTCAGAAAAGGGGTTCACTCGAAACTAACCCTGACCGCGTCCCGGCCCGGCGCTCCTTCTCCCCCACCTCCGCGTCGGGGCACTCCCCAACCCCCACCCGCTCTCCACAGCTGGTATCCCCAACCGAGGGATCCCCTCGCCCTCGCGAGCTGTCCGGGGCTGCCCGCCGCACCCCCAAAATGCGCTCGGGCGGAGACCCTCATTGGTGCACCCGTCCTGCCGGCACGGCCCCCAGCTGCGGGGGGTCAGTTCGCCCTCTGCCCCGGGGCAAGGGCACGGGGTCCTTGTCCCAGAGTCCGGGCCAGCTGCTTTCCTCACCTCAGAGTGGGCGGCAACGGGTTCCCCAGGTGCGGGCCGCGCCTCCCTCCAGCTGTCACCACTCACCTGCTCTTCAAAGGTTGACTTTTGAGTTCGTAATAGGTTTTGGGCTCTTCGTGAAACTCCTCCCCGACTTCGAAATCCGGCACGATCCCCGATTCCGACTGCATGGCTCCAGCTTTCCGTCCTCGCACTGCTCCAAAGTGAGAACCGAGTCCGGGGTCGGAAGGGAGGTGGCGGGGCCTGGGTCCCCCGAGCGGTGCGCCCCCAAGCCGTGCAGAGCTCAGCCCGCTGGCCCGCGCGCGGCCGCCCGCCCCGGCGCCGGGAGTTTACACTCGAACCGGGACGGGAGGGGCGGCTGCCCGGCGCCGTCTGGGATCTGTAGTCACAGCCGGGCCGAGTATCCCCGACTTGCCAGGGGAGCCGCTCGCCACAAAACTACAATTCCCAGAAGGCTAAGCGAGGGCAGAGGCAACGTGGTAGACACCGCTAGTGCAACTCCTGTTTGGATTCATTGTCAATGTCAGCAGCTCCTCTCTCTTCTCTCTCTCCACTAGCTTCAAGGGTACAGACTTGACCATTTAATATTAATAAGAATGGACTCAGCTTTGTTTTCCTACCACCACTCCTCCTTCAAGCTCACACATTCGCGAGGGCACGCCAAGTCCTTATTAAAAAAAGAAAAACAGTAAAGGGTTTTGGCACTAGAAAGTTTCAGCCTTCAAGTCTTTCTTAAACAGACTTTATATTAGGCTACATGTATTACAGCGCTGCTGCGACAAATCAACCTGTCCTCGATTTGGTACTGCGTAGAGGAACTTTCCTTCACTCTGTAAGTAAAAGAGTACTGTTCTTGTGCGTCCCTTTCCCGTAACTAACTCAGTCAGGGCTTTTACAATACTTTTCATCCAGCTGAATGACTCTCTCCTTTATCCAATTAGCCACTTCTAATCCAAAGCGGCACTTGAAAGATGCAGTTAATTTTAAAAGGCACAAAGTTACAAAACAGCGTCGTCACTGTCTGCTTTTAATTTCTCAGTTGGCTGAGATTTCAAATGAAATCGTCCTAACTTTACAGGAGTGAAGCTGTGGGGCACATAAAATGTACAAGTGTCAACTCCCCCCACCCCCACCACAGCTTCCCGGCACTCAGTTAGGTAACAGATTAACAGACACTGTTATGGCTCATTTGAACTTCCAGTCTTTCCCTCTGATTAGTTCCAGGAGGGTATTTTTCTTTCTTTTAAAAGTGTTTGGAGGTATCAGGGAGGAAGTAGAGAGTTAGAGGGTGGCTTTTAAAGTTCTAAGACCCACAGCTGAAATCCTGAGTCCTTCTCTAAAGTGCTGTGTAATCGTGAGCTTGTCACTTGATTCCTAGAAGCCTTAATTTCTTCAACTATAAAAGAGGAGATTGCAAAATCTGTTTTTTGAAGATGTTTCGAGGTCAAATGCAACACAATGATCTGTAATCTATAAAAATGCTGCTCAATGGTCATTGTTTTATTTGCCAGATCTTGAAGATATTTCTTAGACTAACACACTTCATTTTGAGTTAGTCCTTTCAAAAGTAATAAATGATCATCGTGCGAGAAAACTCTAAGGAGGCTAGACTAATGACTGGTACCTCCCAGGAGTTGGCTGTTTGCTAGTTCACCTTGGATGAAACATCACATTAGGTCCATACCAGTAAAATATTACAGAACCTAAACACTCCTGTGGAAAATAGGCTTTTTCTGCTCGTGAAATAGGATCCCAGATTCCATGATAGATACAACTGGAAATTAGACATTAAAGTTAAAAAAATAAAAGTTATTCTCTGCCAGAAAGAAGAGGAAACGTAAAACATGCAAGAAACACTGAGACTATACTTGTGCTTTCATCTTGTTTCTCAACTATAGGTGACTGGAATATGGACTTCCCTATAGCTCAAATGGTAAAGAATCTGCCTGCAATGCAGGAGACCTGGGTTTGATATCCTGGTTGAGAAGATCCTCTGGAGAAGGGAATAGCAATCCACTCCAGTATTCTTTCCTGGAAAATCCCATGGACAGAGGAGCCTGGCGAGCTACAGTCCGTGGGGTCTCAAAGCGTTGAACATGACTGAGCAACTAACATTACTGCTACTAGAAGGGGATGAATATCATAATAACATGGAGGTGTTACAGGAATTTAAGGGGTATGGGCTAGAGACTCTTTATGTCTTGCACAATGACAAACTTTCTTATCTAAATATCACCCATACCTGTATTGAGAAACACTGGAATCTTCTTAATCTTTTGGTTCACTGGAAACCTTTTAATATGAGGAAAGCCACTGACCTGCTCCACAGAAAATGTGGATGAAAACAAGATTCTTGTGCCTAATTTTAGTCCGTTGACCTTCAAAGGCTATCAAGGACTTCGGGTTCAGTTCAGCTCAGTTCAGTCACTCAGTCATGTCCAACTCTGCAACCCCATGGACTGCAGCACGCCAGGCTTCCCTGTCCATCACCAGCTCCCGGAGCTTACTCAAGCTTATGTCCATTGAGTCAGTGATGCCATCCAAACATCTCATCCTCTGTCATCCCCTTTTCCTCCCACCTTCAATCTTTCCCAGCATCAGGGTCTTTTCTAGTGAGTCAGTTCTTCTCATCAGGTGGCCAAAGTATTGGAGTTTCAGCTTCAGCATCAGTTCTTCCAATGAATATTCAGGACTGATTTCCTTTAGGATAGACTGGTTGGATCTCCTTGCAGTCCAAGGGACTCTCAAGAGTCTTCTTCAACACCACAGTTCAAAAGCATCAATTCTTCGGTGCTCAGCTTTCTTTACAGTCTAAGTCTCACATCCATACATGACTACTGGAAAAACATAGTTCTGACTAGACGGACCTTTGTTGGCAAAGTAATGTCTCTACTTTTTATTTTGCTGTCTAGGTTGATCATAGCTTTTCTTCCGAGGAGCAAGGGTCTTTTTGAATTATAATGAAATAGTCCATTTTGTCATTATATCCCAGAGTGACCTGCTAGACCTAAGGGATCTAACCCAAAAGGGAATAAACTGTCAGGAAAGCTAAGACACCTGAACTTAGCTCCAACTAAGTAAGCTTGCCCTGAGGTACACACAGATAGCTGCTGTTTTTTTCTCCTTCACTTTTTCTTCTGATGTTATCCTACTCGGTCCAGGAAGATGACTCTTTTCATCACCTATGGTTGGGTTATTGATGACAGTGCCATCTGCCACCCTGTGGGAGTAGCTATGAGACTGTTCCTGGCCCATCAGGGGGGCCATTTTCCTTGCCATGGTGATTCCTTGAGGGATGGACACACTGTCCTACCGTGACTAGAAGTCCTCCTTGAGATTCTTCTTCTGGGGCATCTTGGGAAGACTGTCTGATTCTTGGAAGCACAGTGCTGGAAGTAAGGAAACCTAGAGCTTATTACTTATGGCCACAGAATAATGGCCATTTTTTATCAGTAGTGAAGCTGATAAAAAATGAGAGAAAATGAGACAAGATCAACAAAAAGAAGCAGAAACAAGCAAAACTGAGAAACAGAAAATAACAGTAACATCGTTTCAGCTCCCCATTCCAACCACATCTGAAGTCAGATATCCTTAGACTTTTCAGATATATGAACCAAATTTTTTCTTTCTTTTTGCTGGAACTGTTAAAAATGTTCAAAGTAAAAATGCACTGGTTATGAACATGGTATTCTGTTAGGTACCTAGACTACAAGAATGTATCCGACTTCCTGCCCTCAAGAGGCTCAAAGTTCAGGAGCTGAGTCAGGGCTTGTAGCACAATGAGAAGCCACACCCAAGGTGGCAAATGTTAGGCAGCAGATAACTGGTGTGTGATTTATACTTTATATTCATTTATCCCAACAACTATTTGTGGAGCCAGCCACATTATGTGCTAGTTATGGGGGAAACAGCAGTAATGAGCCACCTGTATCCCCTGTACTCAGGATAGGGTCCCTGACTTTTTAGGAATAGTAGTGAAAATGATCTCATGGATAAATAGTGATAGGTAAATTCTACAAGTGTCTGAAAAAGAAGCAACCACTGAAAGCAAAAAAAGAGATAGTTCTTGGAGGAGAAGTGACTAAGCTACAAAAAAAAGAAAGAGTGAGGGAAGAAGGAAAGAAAGATAAAAGAAAAGGAGGAGGGAGAGAGGACAGAAGAGAAAGGAAAAAAGGAAAGGAAAGAGTAAGAGAAAGAAACCTATGTATAAACTATGAAAACTACCACCAATTTCCAGGGAGAAAAAAGAGAGAAATATGTTAATAATACCACAAGGAATCAGAAATTGAGAAATCTACAAGATATTGAGAAATCTTCAAAAAAAAAAAACAGCATGAAATAAAGGGGAAGGAGGAACTGCTATATAGATTTTTAAATATTTAAAAGACATCTTAGGTACATGAGTTAAATCTCATTTTTAAAATGATTTTGGAAAAAAAGAGACATATCACTCAAACATTCTGCAGGCTTTTTCTGAGTTCTGATTTGAACAAAGCAAAGAAGATGATTAATAAAAAATCCAAGGCAAAATTTGTGAAGCTTAGGTCTGAATATAAATTGCAACATAAATGGATTAGGAAAAGACTGGCTGAGGTATGAAGGGCGATTTAAATGAATTTAGGAAAGGAAATCTAATGAGTCTCAAGAATAGCTGATTGGCGTGCAGCAGCTGAAGAGCCACCAGGGTTAAGAGCTAAGCAATGAGTTTGAAGAGAGGCTTCCCTGGTGGCTCAGGTGGTAAAGAATCCCCCTGCAATATGGGAGACCTGGCTTCAGTCCCTGGGTTTGGAAAATCCCATGGAGAAGGGCACAACTACCCACTGCAGTATTCTAGTATTCTGGCCTGGAGAATTCCATGGACTGTGTAGTCCATCGGGATACGGAGAGTCAGATACGACTGAGCCACTCTCACTTTTACCTTGTTAAGAACTTCTTAAGAAAAATTATTCTGGCACTTATTAAAGAACAATAAGCCCAACATGATTCAGGGGGACTATTGCCATAGGTGTAGGAACAACAGCAATGGGTGAGGTTTTGCAGTAGAGGAAACACACTGGACTCAACTTCAAACACAACAAGAAAAAGTTGGAGATTTATATCCAAGAAACAGAATGTGTATTGGGGTGTGGAAGGTGGTCAGTGGGTAGTAAATTACTAAAAGGTAGTGTAATTCTTTGCTTAAACTGACCTAACAGGATTCTTGCTGAAGGCAGGCTAGATAATCAGATATTTCCTAGGGGATGGTAGGGATGAAGAAGGTGATCAGATATCGGGGTGGGGGCTGCTGGTTAAACTGACTTGACTGGATTCTTGCTAAAACCGGTCAATGCTAGTGGAAATCCAAAAGTCAAGGTCTAACTGGGAAGAGAATTCAGAGGCAACTAACTAAAGTTTAGTCCAGGAGAGAGATTCAAAGCAAAGAAGTGCCTTTTACAGGGAATAAATCCAATATTTTGTAACAACTTTAAATGGACTATAATCCCTAAAAATTTTTAATCATTATTCTATACTCCTGAAACTAATAAAATACTCTATAATCAACTGTACTTCAATGGTTTAAATTAGAAAAAAAAATTGTTTAATTATTTTTAAAAAAAGAGATGCCTTTTGAAGCTCATGAGCCCCAAAGCCCCTACAGTCGAAGGAGTCGCAAGAGTTGGACAGGACTTAGTGATTAAACAGCCAAGACCATGTTATTATTACATATTTAATTTCAAAAAATATTCAGAAGAATATCATACTGAATATACCATTTCATCACATACTTTTCCCCTTCATGTAATATGAGTAGCTTTCCTTGCCCACAACATCATTTTAATGTTTTTAAAATACACTTTCCATTCAGTAAATTTGCAAGACCTTATTTTTCTAATTTCTGTATTGCTGGACTTTTAGATTGTTTTCAATTTTTCACTGTTTTAGGTAATTTCACTCCTATCCAAGTAACTAAACCTTTGCTCCCATCCACAATAATTGCCTAGAAATTAAACTACTAGGCCAAAAAACAGGCGTGCTTTTGAAATTTTTCCAAGAGGAATCTTTTTAAAACACAAATCTCATCTTGTCTTTTCCTTATTTTAAAATTTTAGGATTCCCCACTGAATAACAACCCGGCTCTTTGACACTGGATAACTGGCTGTCTATGTCCTGGCTCCTCCTATCACTTCTGGACCTCCTCTGAGATTACTCCCTGACTTCCATATTAAGTAACTCCAGTGACCCCAAACTGTTGAAGTTCCTGGAATATGCCAGGCTATTTCTGTCTGGAGCACTTTTATCTCCCCCTTTGCCCAACACACTCCTTCAAGACTCAGCTTAAATGTTACCTTCTCCAGGAAGCCTTGCTCTATCCCACCAACCTTCACCAAGTTCCCAGATTGGTTTAAGGGTCCCGTCCCTAAGTTTACAAGAATGCTATCTGCAGTACCCAGTCCTGTAGTCATCTGCTTAACTTCTGTACACAGCTCCCACCACCCTAAAACCCCTCCTTCCTCCATCACCACCACCACCACCCCCCACCACACACGCACACCCAGTGCACTCCTCTCCCTGCCCAGACGATGAGCTCCCAGAACGCTGGGTCCATGCGCACAATGAATGTTTAAAAACTGTCTAACGCTTACTCCTTGGAAGAAAAGTTATGACCAACCTAGATAACATATTGAAAAGCAGAGACATTACTTTGCCAACAAAGGTCCGTCTAGTCAAGGCTGTGGTTTTTCCAGTGGTCATGTATGGATGTGAGAGTTGGATTGTGAAGAAAGCTGAGCATCAAAGAATTGATGCTTTTGAACTGTGGTGTTGGAGAAGACTCCTGAGAGTCCCTTGGACTGCAAGGAGATCCAACCAGTCCATTCTGAAGATCAGCCCTGGGTGTTCTTTGGAAGGATTGATGCTAAACTCCAGTACTTTGGCCACCTCATGCGAAGAGTTGACTCACTGGAAAAGACTCTGATGCTGGGAGGGATTGGAGGCAGGAGAATGAGATGGCTGGATGGCATCACCGACTAGATGAACGTGAGTCTGGGTGAACTCCGGGAGATGGGTGATGGACAGGGAGGCCTGGAGTGCTGCGATTCATGGGGTCACAAAGAGTCGGACACGACTGAGTGACTGATCTGATCTAATCTGATTGAATAAATGAATGGATTGGCTATCATGTGAAAGAAAATATGTTTTCTACCAAACACACATTGTAATGATATCCTTTTTGTAATGATAGCAAGGATATTGCAAATGAAAATAGAATTTTTAGTAGGTTTTCCACAGTGTCCATTTGTACTTAGGCAAATATTGATGGAACAAAATAACTAATTTCTTCTCCAACACTAATGCTCTATCTTGGTCTGAATTGATTTATCAAAGCAGAATTTAGCCTGTATCCCAGTGGCACGGTTGATAAGGAAGCTGAGATTTCTTCATTAGAGCAACAAGCAAACACGTTTAGACTTGCTCATGGGAGACTTGGAAAAATATGCTGGAAAATAACCGAATGAATCATATTTAGCACTTATTAAAGGAAATAAAATCAGAAAAGATGTGTATAAGAGACAGACCACAAGGAATCAGAAATTGAGAAATCTACAAGATATTGAGAAATCTTCAAAAAAAAAAAAAAAAAACAGCATGAAATAAAGGGGAAGGAGGAACTGCTATATAGATTTTTAAATATTTAAAAGACATCTTAGGTACATGAGTTAAATCTCATTTTTAAAATGATTTTGGAAAAAAAGAGACATATCACTCAAACATTCTGCAGGCTTTTTCTGAGTTCTGATTTGAACAAAGCAAAGAAGATGATTAATAAAAAATCCAAGGCAAAATTTGTGAAGCTTAGGTCTGAATATAAATTGCAACATAAATGGATTAGGAAAAGACTGGCTGAGGTATGAAGGGCGATTTAAATGAATTTAGGAAAGGAAATCTAATGAGTCTCAAGAACAGCTGATTGGCGTGCAGCAGCTGAAGAGCCACCAGGGTTAAGAGCTAAGCAATGAGTTTGAAGAGAGGCTTCCCTGGTGGCTCAGGTGGTAAAGAATCCCCCTGCAATATGGGAGACCTGGCTTCAGTCCCTGGGTTTGGAAAATCCCATGGAGAAGGGCACAACTACCCACTGCAGTATTCTAGTATTCTGGCCTGGAGAATTCCATGGACTGTGTAGTCCATCGGGATACGGAGAGTCAGATACGACTGAGCCACTCTCACTTTTACCTTGTTAAGAACTTCTTAAGAAAAATTATTCTGGCACTTATTAAAGAACAATAAGCCCAACATGATTCAGGGGGACTATTGCCATAGGTGTAGGAACAACAGCAATGGGTGAGGTTTTGCAGTAGAGGAAACACACTGGACTCAACTTCAAACACAACAAGAAAAAGTTGGAGATTTATATCCAAGAAACAGAATGTGTATTGGGGTGTGGAAGGTGGTCAGTGGGTAGTAAATTACTAAAAGGTAGTGTAATTCTTTGCTTAAACTGACCTAACAGGATTCTTGCTGAAGGCAGGCTAGATAATCAGATATTTCCTAGGGGATGGTAGGGATGAAGAAGGTGATCAGATATCGGGGTGGGGGCTGCTGGTTAAACTGACTTGACTGGATTCTTGCTAAAACCGGTCAATGCTAGTGGAAATCCAAAAGTCAAGGTCTAACTGGGAAGAGAATTCAGAGGCAACTAACTAAAGTTTAGTCCAGGAGAGAGATTCAAAGCAAAGAAGTGCCTTTTACAGGGAATAAATCCAATATTTTGTAACAACTTTAAATGGACTATAATCCCTAAAAATTTTTAATCATTATTCTATACTCCTGAAACTAATAAAATACTCTATAATCAACTGTACTTCAATGGTTTAAATTAGAAAAAAAAAATTGTTTAATTATTTTTAAAAAAAGAGATGCCTTTTGAAGCTCATGAGCCCCAAAGCCCCTACAGTCGAAGGAGTCGCAAGAGTTGGACAGGACTTAGTGATTAAACAGCCAAGACCATGTTATTATTACATATTTAATTTCAAAAAATATTCAGAAGAATATCATACTGAATATACCATTTCATCACATACTTTTCCCCTTCATGTAATATGAGTAGCTTTCCTTGCCCACAACATCATTTTAATGTTTTTAAAATACACTTTCCATTCAGTAAATTTGCAAGACCTTATTTTTCTAATTTCTGTATTGCTGGACTTTTAGATTGTTTTCAATTTTTCACTGTTTTAGGTAATTTCACTCCTATCCAAGTAACTAAACCTTTGCTCCCATCCACAATAATTGCCTAGAAATTAAACTACTAGGCCAAAAAACAGGCGTGCTTTTGAAATTTTTCCAAGAGGAATCTTTTTAAAACACAAATCTCATCTTGTCTTTTCCTTATTTTAAAATTTTAGGATTCCCCACTGAATAACAACCCGGCTCTTTGACACTGGATAACTGGCTGTCTATGTCCTGGCTCCTCCTATCACTTCTGGACCTCCTCTGAGATTACTCCCTGACTTCCATATTAAGTAACTCCAGTGACCCCAAACTGTTGAAGTTCCTGGAATATGCCAGGCTATTTCTGTCTGGAGCACTTTTATCTCCCCCTTTGCCCAACACACTCCTTCAAGACTCAGCTTAAATGTTACCTTCTCCAGGAAGCCTTGCTCTATCCCACCAACCTTCACCAAGTTCCCAGATTGGTTTAAGGGTCCCGTCCCTAAGTTTACAAGAATGCTATCTGCAGTACCCAGTCCTGTAGTCATCTGCTTAACTTCTGTACACAGCTCCCACCACCCTAAAACCCCTCCTTCCTCCATCACCACCACCACCACCCCCCACCACACACGCACACCCAGTGCACTCCTCTCCCTGCCCAGACGATGAGCTCCCAGAACGCTGGGTCCATGCGCACAATGAATGTTTAAAAACTGTCTAACGCTTACTCCTTGGAAGAAAAGTTATGACCAACCTAGATAACATATTGAAAAGCAGAGACATTACTTTGCCAACAAAGGTCCGTCTAGTCAAGGCTGTGGTTTTTCCAGTGGTCATGTATGGATGTGAGAGTTGGATTGTGAAGAAAGCTGAGCATCAAAGAATTGATGCTTTTGAACTGTGGTGTTGGAGAAGACTCCTGAGAGTCCCTTGGACTGCAAGGAGATCCAACCAGTCCATTCTGAAGATCAGCCCTGGGTGTTCTTTGGAAGGATTGATGCTAAACTCCAGTACTTTGGCCACCTCATGCGAAGAGTTGACTCACTGGAAAAGACTCTGATGCTGGGAGGGATTGGAGGCAGGAGAATGAGATGGCTGGATGGCATCACCGACTAGATGAACGTGAGTCTGGGTGAACTCCGGGAGATGGGTGATGGACAGGGAGGCCTGGAGTGCTGCGATTCATGGGGTCACAAAGAGTCGGACACGACTGAGTGACTGATCTGATCTAATCTGATTGAATAAATGAATGGATTGGCTATCATGTGAAAGAAAATATGTTTTCTACCAAACACACATTGTAATGATATCCTTTTTGTAATGATAGCAAGGATATTGCAAATGAAAATAGAATTTTTAGTAGGTTTTCCACAGTGTCCATTTGTACTTAGGCAAATATTGATGGAACAAAATAACTAATTTCTTCTCCAACACTAATGCTCTATCTTGGTCTGAATTGATTTATCAAAGCAGAATTTAGCCTGTATCCCAGTGGCACGGTTGATAAGGAAGCTGAGATTTCTTCATTAGAGCAACAAGCAAACACGTTTAGACTTGCTCATGGGAGACTTGGAAAAATATGCTGGAAAATAACCGAATGAATCATATTTAGCACTTATTAAAGGAAATAAAATCAGAAATCGAAATAAGCCAAGATACATGCATATTTCCTGTTGTGAGGGTTGCAAGGGTAAACCTCAAGGGATCTGATGTTCCCAACCAAGTTAACACAAAACACTGTCAAAAAGTTTTAAAAGACAAGGACTCATCTGTCAGGTTGCAAATGAAAATAATATATTCGTCTTTATTTCCTCCTAGAACTCAGTAACGAGTAAGGACTCAGTGTGCTGTTGCTGAACTGATGTGTCAAAAGTAGTGTGCTAAAATATCAAGCCCTGGCGATCAAAGGTCAAGTAGCTGGAAAAAAAAAAACAACAGAAAACTTCCAGCCTAGGAGCAAATGAAGAAGAAGAGGTCTCCAGGGACTTATTTCTTAGAGATGAGGAAAGGAATTAATATTAATTCCATAGGGATTAATACTTGTAAAATACATAGACCAGAGATTAGCGTATGACATACTCCATATAAGACTTTTGTAAAGTAAGTAAAATAACTAAATCTTTATTTCTTTATTCATTTAAAAATATCTTTGTAGTACTTACTCTGTGCCACTCATATACTGAAAAAGACTGGTTGACTGATTCACAAAAGGTTTCCAAAGTTTGTTCAACTTAGACAAAAACAGGTTTAAATGTATACTAAACAGTGACTGTAGCCACAAAAGTAGAAGATGTTTGCTCACTAATCTGATTGAATAAATGAATGGATTGGCTATCATGTGAAAGAAAATATGTTTTCTACCAAACACACATTGTAATGATATCCTTTTTGTAATGATAGCAAGGATATTGCAAATGAAAATAGAATTTTTAGTAGGTTTTCCACAGTGTCCATTTGTACTTAGGCAAATATTGATGGAACAAAATAACTAATTTCTTCTCCAACACTAATGCTCTATCTTGGTCTGAATTGATTTATCAAAGCAGAATTTAGCCTGTATCCCAGTGGCACGGTTGATAAGGAAGCTGAGATTTCTTCATTAGAGCAACAAGCAAACACGTTTAGACTTGCTCATGGGAGACTTGGAAAAATATGCTGGAAAATAACCGAATGAATCATATTTAGCACTTATTAAAGGAAATAAAATCAGAAATCGAAATAAGCCAAGATACATGCATATTTCCTGTTGTGAGGGTTGCAAGGGTAAACCTCAAGGGATCTGATGTTCCCAACCAAGTTAACACAAAACACTGTCAAAAAGTTTTAAAAGACAAGGACTCATCTGTCAGGTTGCAAATGAAAATAATATATTCGTCTTTATTTCCTCCTAGAACTCAGTAACGAGTAAGGACTCAGTGTGCTGTTGCTGAACTGATGTGTCAAAAGTAGTGTGCTAAAATATCAAGCCCTGGCGATCAAAGGTCAAGTAGCTGGAAAAAAAAAAAAAAAAGAAAACTTCCAGCCTAGGAGCAAATGAAGAAGAAGAGGTCTCCAGGGACTTATTTCTTAGAGATGAGGAAAGGAATTAATATTAATTCCATAGGGATTAATACTTGTAAAATACATAGACCAGAGATTAGCGTATGACATACTCCATATAAGACTTTTGTAAAGTAAGTAAAATAACTAAATCTTTATTTCTTTATTCATTTAAAAATATCTTTGTAGTACTTACTCTGTGCCACTCATATACTGAAAAAGACTGGTTGACTGATTCACAAAAGGTTTCCAAAGTTTGTTCAACTTAGACAAAAACAGGTTTAAATGTATACTAAACAGTGACTGTAGCCACAAAAGTAGAAGATGTTTGCTCCTTGGGATAAAAGCTATGACAAACCTGGACAGCATATTACAAAGCAGAGACATCACTTTGCCAACAAAGTTTCATACAGTCAAAGCTATGGTTTTTCCAGTAGTCATGTATGGATGTGAGAGTTGGACCATAAAGAAGGCTGAGCGCAGAAGAAAGGACTCTTTCGAGTTGTGGTACTGGGGAAGACTCTTGAGAGTCCCTTGGACTGCAAAAAGATCAAACCAGTCAATCCTAAAGGGAATCAGTCCTGAATATTCATTGGAAGGACTGATGCTGAAGCTCCAATAATTTGGCCACCTGATGCAAAGAACTGACTGATTGGAAAAGATTCTGATGTTGGGAAAGAATTAGGGCAAGAGGAGAAGAGGGAGACAGAGGATGAGATGTTTGGATGCCATCACTGACTCAAAGGATATGAGTTTGAGTGAATTCCAGGAGATAGTGAAGGACAGGGAAGCCTGGAGTGCTGCAGTGTAGGGGGTCGCAAAGAGTCAGACAGGACTTAGTGATGGAACAACAACAAATACTCTGACCTCCAGTGGCCCTTTCTGCATCAGAAGGGCCACTGGCTGGCTATGATCTCTGGCTCCACCAGTAACCAGCTGTGTGACCTTGAGTAAGATACCTAAAGCACCCTAATTCTCAATTTTGTTTTATGTAAAAATGGGGTGATAGTACCAAATTGGTGTTTAGTTCAGTTCAGTCGCCCAGTCGTGTCCGACTCTTTGCAACCCCATGAATCGCAGCACGCCAGGCCTCCCTGTCCATCACTGACTCCTGGAGTTCACTCAAACTCACGTCCATTGAATCGGTGATGCCATCCAGCTATCTCATCCTCTGTCATCCCCTTCTCCTTCTGCCCCCAATCCCTCCCAGCATCAGGGTCTTTTCCAATGAGTCAACTCTTCGCATGAGGTAGCCAAAGTACTGGAGTTTCAGCTTTAGCATCTTTCCTTCCAAAGAACAGCCAGGACTGGTCTCCTTTAGGATGGACTGGTTGGATCTCCTTGCAGTCCAAGGGACGCTCAAGAGCCTTCTCCAACACCACAGTTCAAAAGCATCAATTCTTCAGTGCTCAGCTTTCTTCACAGTCCAACTCTCACATCCATACATGACCACAGGAAAAACCACAGCCTTGACTAGATGGACCTTTGTTGGCAAAGTAATGTCTCTGCTTTTCAATATACTATCTAGGTTGGTCATAACTTTCCTTCCCAGGAGTAAGCATCTTTTAACTTCATGGCTGCAATCACCATCTGCAGTGATAATGGAACCCCAAAAAATAAAGTCTGACACTGTAGTGAGAATTAAGTAAGCATCAGTATAATACTCTTTGGTTTATATTGTCTGGAACTCATAAGAACTCTTGGCTAACTTTATATTATTAGGAATCCACTGATGTCTGTTCAAGGCACAAAAGAGAACAGAACACTTTCTGTTTCTGTTTTAAGATCTCTTTTTGCAATTATGAAATAAATTACAGTTTGGAAAATTACATAAATCACAAATGTATTCTTTTACAAATAATGATCTTTGTCCATTTATAACTTCTACCCTCAGAGAGGTAATCACTTTTATAGCAATCATTCCTTCTTTTCTTCTACAGTTTTAACACCTAAATATGCCACCCTAAGCCATATAGTTTATTCCTGTTTATTTGGGGGCTTTAGATAAATGAAAGTAGGCTAGTCAGCTTCCAAGATGGCCCTCCAGTGATTGTGGTCTCCTGGTGATCTCTCCCTACACTGAATCACGGCAGGTTGTGTGATTCATCTCTGGGGCTATCAAAAAGATTAACTGCAACTTGTATCTAGGTCTTTCAGACTGTTGAATCTGTGAGGACCATGAGGAAGGTGCAAAAGACCCATGTACACAGGAACTGAAGTCTCCCACCAAGAGCCAACACCAACTAGCCAGACTTGTAACTGAGCCACATTAGAAGTGGGTCCCTAGCCCAAGCCAAGACTGCAGGAGACTGTAGACCGAAAGGGCTCTGGCCGCAACTTCACGAGCAACCCTGAGCCAGAAACGCTCCAAGCCACTCCTACAGCTCTGACCCACAAAACCATGAGCAGTAATAATATCTGTTGTATTAAAGCAAGAGGTTTTGGAGTCATTTGTTACAGATAAATAAATAATAGATAAATGATAGATAAATAATCAGAAATTATACAACGTGAATTCTTTTGTATCTTGATTCTTCTACTCAACATTTTTTAGACATTCATTTAAATGGTACTGTGTTTAACTTTATTTCTATGACTGTATAGCGGCTTATTGTATGGATACGTTTTCGTTTGGTTTTTATAAACATTTTTTGTTGTGGTGTGGAAGATTCTGTAGGGCTTGAGAAGTGGTAATTTTTGATTTGGAGATAGTTAATGGGCATCCCTGGTGCCTCGGTGGTAAACAATTTACCTGAAATACAGGAGATGCAGCCAGAGCTGCGAGTTCGATCCCTGAGCCAGGGAAGATGCCCTGGAGAAGGAAGTAGCAACCCACACCAGTATTCTTGCTTGGGAGAATTCCATGGATAGAGGACCCTGGCAGGCTATAGTCCATGGGGTTGTGAAAGAGTCAAATACTACTTGGTGACTAAACAAACAAACAAAAAACTCTGCAGTTAGGGGAAGGGAGGATAAAATAGCATTTGCCACCTTTGAGGCCAAATTTACCATTATGAATCCAAACATTTTGAATAACTCAAAACAAGAAGTTTTTGGAATGATCCTTATCTCTTTTCACTATAAACACAGTCATTCTGCGTGACAACCTTTCTTGTCCTTCATATCATCTGACATAGACTCTAGGCTCCTTTGCCTCTGAAATCGAGACTAGAGGAAAGGACAGTGTGCACACATGCACCCGCCTGTAATATCCTTTCCTCTGACAATTAAAGTAAAGCAGACACGCTTTCAACCTGCTGCAGACTCAGAAAGTCATGTTTTCTTAATAGTTGGGCTGTTGATCAGCAGGAGTCCTGAGTACCTCCAACCCCCAGCCACCTGATATGGCTCAGCCCCTTGTACTCTGCCACTGTTTCGTTAGGACACGCAGACTACGCAATGGAGACTGCAAACCTGTTACCTGGGGGGAAACTGAGAACAAAAATTCCATGGCAAGGAATCTATATTACAGAAATACTCTCACAAAGGTGAGAAGATATGTACACACGAATTTTCACTGAGATGTTTCTCGTTATTTTGAAAAACCGGGTCTATGGCAAAGGGGCGGTAGATAAATTATGATGATTCTTACAGCTGAATTCTAGGCAAGTGTTAAAAATAATTGAGACTGAGCCCTATGAGCAGACAGAGAAAGAGGTCCAACATAAATTTTACATGAAAAAAAAATCACACTGCAAACAATATATGTCAATTCTATTTTCATTTAAGAAACAAACTGTGTGTGTAATGGTGTACATAAATTAAACCACTAACAGCTATTATTGGGGCTGAAGAAGGAATTATAAAAAAATTCACTTTCAAAATCACACATTTTGGATTATCTTTAGTGCTTGACATAGGACCTTCTTTTACCCACACCTCCCAATTATTTCTGCCATTAATCAAAGAGCCAGGAAAACCAAACAGCATGAAACAGATGAGCCATAAGTGATTAAAGTATATATTTCCTTTATCATAGTCCCTTCTTAGCAATTTCATGAGTAATATATTTTCACTTTTGAAGACTAGAAGGAGACTATAATAATCATTTTTAAAAATTATCTGTAGTGGATCTACTAGAGGGAAATACACTTATCATTTGCCTGGACAGTAGTCCAAACTTTTGTCCAAATGTTACTATATACACACACACACATATGCTAGTCTCTTCTTTTGTAGCTAATTTCTCTTCAGTATATTTTGAACAGCATTTTATATTAAAGATAAACTCATAATAATGATTAAACCTAAACAGTATTCCATTACATCAAGAATATATCAAGTGGTTGTTCATAACAATTCTTGGATTTAGAGGTAAATTTTTACTTGGTTTACAAAATACCCAAAGCATTTATGAGAAATTATATGCACAATGTACACACATTTTTCTAGAAAGGGAGCCGGCAATTCTTCTCAGATCCTCCAAGGATTAAATAATAATTAAAGAGGGAAAAAACAGAGTTGAGTGACCCTATGTTATAGCTGTACAAGAGATGTCATGACTATATAAACAATTCCTTCTTGATCATTTTGTTTGTGTCTAGTTTGCACTGTTATAAACAGTGCTATAAGTAAATCTAGGAGTTTTCAATTCTGATGTTTAGGAAAACACGAAAGGCATCAGTCTGTCAGTTCAGTCGCTCAGTCGTGTCCAACTCTTTGCGACCCCATGAATCGCAGCACGCCAGGCCTCCCAGTCCATCAGCAACTCCCGGAGTTTACTCAAACTCATATCCATCGAATCGGTGATGCCATCCAGCAATCTCATCCTCTGTCGTCCCCTTCTCCTCCTGCCCCCAATCCCTCCCAGCATCAGAGTCTTTTCCAATGAGTCAACTCTTCGCATGAGGTGGCCAAAGTACTGGAGTTTCAGCTTCAGCATCATTCCTTCCAAAGAAATCTTGGATCCATTCTGATCTCCTTCAGAATGGAATTGAGACTCCTTGTGCTGAAAAACAGCTGAATGTGCTCCAGTTCAAACATCAATACAGAAGACATTTTCTTAGTGTCCTCAAAGTAGAGATTAGAAACCCCTAGTTTGGTTTCACTGAATCCCAACAAGCTCAATTATACAAAGCCTGTCACTGACTGCCAAACCTAAGACAGTGATCGGCAGGAGAAAAGCAGAAAACTCACAACAGAAAAGAGGAGAGAAAAAGATAGGAACAGTTCAGCCATTAAGGAAAGAATGAAATAATGCCATTTGTCGCAACATGGATGGACCCAGAGATGATCATACTTACTAAGTGAAGTGAGTCAGAAAAAGAAAGGCAAATATCATATGATATTGCTTAGATGTGGGATCTTAAAAAGTAACACAAATGAACTCATTTTCAAAACCGAAACAGACTCACAGACAGATAAAACAAACTTATGGTTACCAAAGTGGAAAGGAATGGGGGATAAACTAGGAATCTGAGATTAACACATATACACTACTATATATAAAACAGATAATCAACAGGACCCACTGTATAGCACAGGAACTATACTCGATATCTTATCATAACCTATAAAGGAAAAGAATGTGAATCACTTTATGTACACCTGAATCTAATACATTGTAAACCAACTGTACTTTAAAAGAAAAAAAGAAATGGAAAAAAAGATAGGCACAGGATGGGGGAAAAGAAATTAGTGCAGTTTTTTGAAATTACATCCGTTTTTTGACTGAGTCAGCCTTTCTTTCTTTCTACCTTCTTCTCCTAAGAGCACCTCCCTTTTCCTTTGGGGAACTGCCCCACCTCCATCACAGGTGGTATTGGTACATCTGTCAGTCAACAGTACCCAGCTCACTCTGGTCAAAGGAGTGAACTGCTGTAAGCTAGGCCAAAAAATTTCTCAAATCCAGAAAGCCCAATCTCCTACAGAAATCCCAGGAAGGAGGACAATTGGAGCTGAGTCATCCAATAACAGTATCCTACAAAATCAACCTGTGGGTTCCTGCTAGAGATTCCCCCAAGAACCCCAGGTTCCTGCCCTTCCCCAGATATGATTATTTGACTCTTCCTTCTGGTCTCCAAGTCTCAACAATATTCTTCCAGTTAATTCCTTCTTTTTGCTTTAGTTAGTGAGAGTCAGTGTCTATTGTTTGCAACAATGAAAACACAAGTCCTGATACAGTTAGAATTAGACCTGTGGATACAGTGATAATACATGGCCCATGGCCCACTCTTTGATTTTTTTTTTTTTGCTGTTTAAAACGCAAACACACACACAGGCCCAATAATGCCAAGACACCTGCTAAGGTCTCACAGCTATTGATGACAGAGGCAGGACCAGGCACAGATCTGTCCTCAATAGAATATAAAAGTCTTAGGAACAGAAACAGGATCTTGTTTCATGGTAAGAACCCCATCCGTAAAACAGTGTGGTGGACAACTTAGCTATTCAATAAAAAATGAATGCTGTTACTATTGTGTAGTCATTGTTTTTGTTTCTCAGGAGAAGTGTCCAAGATATACTGTTAAATATAAAAACACACTTTGCAAAATGCTATGTACTGTGTGATCTTATCTTTGTCATCTGAAGATGTACTGTAATATTTATAACTGCATTGTGTAAAACAAAATTACCTGGAATTAGGTTCCCCCATTCTGTTAAGAGTGGTCATCTCTGGCAGAAGAAAAGAAAAAAGCATTTTTTTAAAAATGTTTCAGTGTTATTTGAATCTTTGCAGCTTAAATATATCACTTTGTGATTAGAAAATAACTGCTTAAATTCAGGAAAGGGAATAAGGAAAAAGATAGAAAAAAAAGGATGAAAAAGACATAAGGATAAGAAAGATGAGAAGGAAGAAAGTAAAAAGGAGGAAACAGAAGAGGATCAGAAGGTAGAAGGCCAGTGACATTCCCTTGGGCACTCTGCCATGGACTCCTTGCTGAGCCTCAGGATTACTCACCTATATTCCATTTTCTTCCTTCCAGGCATGTGGTAAGATTGAACTTCCCACACCCTTGAAGTTAGACTGAACCACCTGTCTTGCTTTGGCTGAAGAAATGTGAATGAAAGCAAGTCATGTCACAGTACCCAGCTCTCTCTGGTCAAAGGAAGTGAACTGCTGACCCAAGCTAGACCAAAAGCTTCTCTCATCCAGAAAGCTGAATCTCCTACAGAAACCCCAGGAGGGAGGAGAATTGGAGCTGAGTCATCCAATAACAGTACCCTACAAAATCAACCCATGGGTTCCTGCTACAGAGATTCCCCCAAGGGCAGAAGCCTTTAATGGTGAGTGATTTATCACATGCTCTTCCCTTACCTACAGCAATCACTGATGGTAGCCACTTCTTATAGCCTGGGTCCCCAAGTGAGGCTGACAGGAACCAGCCTCCCCTCAACTCCAACCCATGATGGATATGGAGCATAAGAGATCTCTGTTATAGACAAAATGTTTGTGTCCATCCCCCACCTCAAATTCCTATGTTGATGCCCTGCCTTTGGGCAGTAACTAGGTTCAGATGAGGCTGTGAGGGTGGGGGCCTCATGATGGGATTAGTGTCCTTCTGAGAAGACAGCCCTCTCTTCGCTTCTGTCAACTATGTGAGGACACAGCAGGAAGGTGGCTTTCTGTAAGCCAGGAAAGGAATCCTCATCAGAACCCAACCATGCTGACACCCTGATCTGAGACTTGCCTATCTCCAGAACTATGAGAAATACATTTCTTTTGTTTAAACCACCCAGTCTATGGTATTTTGTTGTTGAAGTCCGAGATGACTATTATAGTCTCCTACAGAAAGTCAATGCTATGTCAGTGCTAACCGAAGAGCCCAGGATCTCTTTCTCACCTCATGCACTACCACCACACCCGCCCCATTCTGCTGAGCTTATACAATTCTATTAGAAGTTGTCTGAGTGTTTCATGATGCTACAGCTGTATTTTTCACTCTCTTTTGTAGGCAACCAGCCCCCTTTTTTTTCCCTTTAAGCAGCCTTCTTGGACTATTCCCTCTATCCACATGTAAGCCTAACCTAGATCTTCCTAAAATGTCTGCTATCACCCAGGGCTTGTCACTTTGCACATTTTTTGTTTGGTTTGTTGGTTTTGGAGAACATTTTTAGGTAACTTTTTTTTTTTTTATTTTTGCATAGTACCTAGAGTTTCCGCATTGCATCCACTCAGCTTCCTCTTATGTTAACATAGTCGTGGTATGTTTGTCAAAGTTAAGAAATTAACACTCATATAATACTATTAATTATACCGTAACTTCATTCAGATTTTCCCAGTTTTCCTACTAATGTTATTTTTCTGTTCCAGGATCTAATTCAGGATATTACAATGCATTTACTCATCAAATCTCCTTAATCTCCTAAAGTCTGTACAGCTTCTCAGTCCTTTTCTTCTTTTTTTTAAGACCTTATAACTTTTGAAAGTACTAGTCAGGTATCTTGTAGAATGTCCCTCAATTTGGGTTTGTCTGCTGTCTTCTCAGAACTAGTCTGGGATTATGGATTTGGGGGAAGAATATGACAAGGTGAGATAAGCTTCTCATCACACCACATCAGGAGTATACGACATCAATACGATTGATCATTAGTAATGTCAATCGTGATTGCTTGGCTAAGCTGATGTCTACCATATTTCTTCACTGTATTGTTACTTTTTCCCTTTCCATATTTTTTTCTTCGAAAGAGGCACCAAGTCTAGCACACACTCTGGAGAAGGAGAATTAAGGTCCAACATCATTTTGGGTGGGGCTCCCCTGGTGTCTCAGTGGTAAAGAAGCTGCCTGCAATGCAGGAAACCCGGCTTCAAGCCCTGGGTCAGGAAGGTCTCCTGGAGGGGGAAATGGCAACCCACTCCAGTATTTTTGCCTGAGAAACTCCATGGACAGAGGAGCCTGGCAGGCTACAGTCCATGGAGTGGCATAGAGTCAGACATGACTTAGCGACTGACAACGGCAACAACAATCATCTTGTATGTTCTCTCTCTCTCTCAGCTCTGGGGGGATGAGTTACTCCATTGAGTAAGCACCCCAGTGAAGAGCGTCATATGGCAAGGAACAGAACCCTCTGCCCATACAGGTGAATCTGGAAGTGCATTCTTCAGTCCCGCTGACAACTTGACTGCACACTTGTGAGAGATCCTGAGTCACAAATACAGTCTCAGATTCCTGAACCCTGAAGCTATGTGAGCTAATAAATGTTGGCCATTTGGGGGTGACTTGTTGTATAGTAAGAGATAATGGGCTTCACCTCTTTTGGCTTTTCTAGCCTTATCTTCTTTGTCCTTTCCTCTCTTTTTGTGTCATTCCTTAACTTCTTGCCCTTGGCCGAAATGGCCTCTGAACATCTTCCTCAAGCCACGAGACCACCCTGAAGAACAGTCTCTCAGTTGTAAATTCTAGAGACAGAGAAACCCATTGGCCCTCAATGGGTCATGTGACTGACCACTCTGGTCCACTTCATGTGGATAAAATCAAGTTGTAGAAACATGGCTGCCTGGGGTCCAAGCTGCTGCGTGTATGGAGAGGGACACTTCTCAGAGGAAGAGGGTTAACATGGCCCTGGCAGACACACCTCCAGCGTCCAACTCTACCTGCCTCACACTCTCAAACGAGTGAGAGAGAAAACATAAGTTTTCTTCTGGACCCCAAATTCAGGAACTGATGATGAGAGACAAAAGTGTGCAGAGCTGGTGAACCTCCTCAGGTTCTTCCAAAATAGGCTATACCTACATCCATATGGCTAGGCTGATTCCGCCTAGAAATGGCAGGAAGTATCTTTCAAAAAAAGGGATGACTTCAGAGACAAATGTGTGAAATGTAGCATGTTATGTTATAAACAATGGAGTTCCCAGCTATGTAACCTCTGTCTCTGTGGACATCCAGGGATATTTTCAGCAAGTCTTTGATTTGTCAGTAAGGTGAGAGCTCTTACAAGGATTGGTTTAAAAATAAATACACTGTGGGTGAACTGCTTGAGGCAAAGCGTGAACAAAGAAACAAGTGTCCGAATGAGTTAATTCTAGGCTTGGAAGGAGTTCCCTTAGGGTTTCCAGATGTTGAAGACATCTAGCTCACTTTACTAGTTGGGGTCCAGCAACAGCAGGATATTAATGACTAGTACTGTTGAAATCTAGCTCTCTGCCAGGAGGCAATGGAAATGGCAAAAGCTGTGTCATAAAGTAACAGTCTACAAGAAAATACAATTTCTGACACTGCACAGAAATACTAAAATTAGCTTTTACAATGTGAGAACTGCCCGGGATTTTCAATTGCTTTGATATTTTAATATAGATGTGATTAACACACACACACATCAGAGCAACTGGAAAATACATATCCAAATTTCAGAATCCATCACAAACACAGGTTGTGTGAAAACATTTATTTCAGTACTATTTAAAATATCTTTGAGATAAAGGATGCAAAATGAGGGGCTTCCCTGGTGGCTCAGTAGTATAGAACATGCCTGCCAATGCAGAAGACACGGGTTTGATCCCTGGTCTGAGAGGATCCCCCATCCCATGGAGCAACTAAGCTGTGCACCACAATTACTAAGCCAATGCTCTAGAGATGGGAAGCCACAGCTGCTAAGTCCATGTGCCACGACTGCTGACACTCGAGTGCCTAGAGCCAGCGCTCGGCAATAAGAGAAGTCACCGCAATGAGAAGTCCACGGGCACGACCCTCTAGTCTCAACTAGAGAAAAAATGCCCGTGCGGCAAAGAACACCCAGCATGGACAAAAATAAATAAAATTTAAGTAGGGCGTTAGAATTAAATTTTTCAAAAAAGGATGCAAAATGAATCCCTCCCAAGTGCAAAGTTATCGTGTTCAGCTCACAGCTAGACTCTTGCTAATCATCCCCTCCAGATTCAAAAGAGGGCTGATCACATCAATAATAAAGACTGCTAAAAGAAAAACCTCCCCAAATCTTCTGAGTCATCAGGTTGTAGCTGGAAAACATCAGACATAAGCTGCAGAATTCTATGGGTTTAAAAATAATCCTTTTTACTTTCAAGCCTGTCCTCTTGCATTTGACTAAAGGATTTCAGTACTCCTCTTCTCATGGCTCTCATCTTTCGAGAGAGCATCGCACCACATCAGAAGCAATAATTCATGCATTCCCTGGTGGCTTAGACAGTAAAGAACCCACCTGCAATGCAGGAGACCCAGGTTCGATCCCTGGGTCAGGAAGATTCCCTGGAGAAGGGAATGGCAATCCATTCCAGTATTCTTGCCTGGAGAATCCCATGGACAGAGGAGCCTGGTGGGCTACAGTCTATGGGAGTCGAAGACTAAGCGACTAACACACACCACGAGGATAATGCTTAACCAGAGAGGGAACACTCAGGAGACACAAGAGACGACACTGAGTAGATGGCTGGGCTCTTGTTGGTCCTGTGCCTTTTGCTCTCAGCTCCATTCCTTAGGCAACAACATTCCTCAGGCTCTGTTGCCCTCTGGCTTTCAAGCAGTTTGGCCAATGGGAGGCACTGGTGCAAGGCCAAAGGACTAGAGGAGAGCAGAAGTTGCTATTCTTTCCCTGGACCCTCTGAGTCACAGGGTACCTCTGATATGGTTGTGTCTGCTCTATAGCTTCCTTTCTACAGGAAAGCTCCTCTCTCCCTGACCCCAGTTCCTGCCTGGCAGCCTATTATGATTCCAGCTTCCAGCATATGGCCCCAGATGTTGGGCTCTACTAACTTATACCAAATAACTTATGTGGAAACTTTCTCTCTCCAGTCCTAAGGCTAGGACTAGCTTCCTAACTGTTTCTAAACTCATGTCCCCTCTATCACTTTTCAGTTATTTCATCACCTGTGTAACTAATCCCCTATACTAATTCCTCTGTTTGATATACCTAGTTGCTGTTGTTCAGTCAGTCAGTTGTGTCTGACTCATTGTGACCCCATGAATTGCAGCACACCAGGCTTCCCTGTCCTTTATCATCTCCAGGAGCTTGCTCAAACTCATGTCCATTGAGTTGGTGATGCCATCCAACCATCTACTCCTCTGTCACCCCTTCTCCTCCTGCCTTCAATTTTTCCCAGTGTCTTTTAATTTCATGGCTGCAGTCACCATCTGCAGTGATTTTGGAACCCAAGATAATAAACTCTGCAATTGTTCCCATTGCTTCCCCATCTGTTTGCATGAAGTGATGGGACCAAAGGCCATGATCTTAGTTGTTTTAGTGTTGAGTTTTAAGCCCACTTTTCCATTGTCCTCTTTCACTTTCATCAAAAGGCTCTTTAATTCCTCTTCACTTTCTGCCATAAGTGGTGTCATCTGCATATCTGAGGTTATTGATATTTCTACTGGCAATCTTGATTCCAGCTTCTGCTTCATCCAACCCAACATTTTGCATGATGTACTCTGCATATAACTTAAAATAAGCAGGGTAGCAGTATACAGTCTTGACCTACTCCTTTCCTAACTTGGAACCAGTCCGTTGTTCCATTTATAGTTCTAACTGTTGCTTCCTGACCTGCAGACAGGTTTCTCAGGAGTCAGGTAAGGTAGTCTGGTATTCCCATCTCTTTAAGAATTTTCCACAGTTTGTTGTGATCCTACACAGTCAAAGGCTTCAGAGTAGCCAATGAAGCAGAAGTAGATGTTTCTATGGAACTCTCTTCCTTTTTCTATGATCCAGCAGATGCTGGCAACTTGATCTCTGGTTCCGCTGCCTTTTATAAATCCAGGTTGAACATCTGGAAGTTCTCAGTTCATGTACTGTTGAAACCTAACTTGGAGAATTTTGAGCATTACTTTGCTAGTGTGTGAAATGAGTGCAATTGTGTGGGAGTTTGAACATTCTTTAGCATTGCCCTTCTTTGGGATTGGAATGAAAACTGACCTTTTCCAGTCCTGTGGCTACTGCTAAGTTTTCCAAATTTGCTAGCATATGCAGTGCAGCACTTTTACAGCATCATATTTTAGGATTGGAAACAGCTTAGCTGAAATTCCATCACCTCCACTACCTTTGTCTGTAGTGATGTGTCCGAAGGTCCACTTGACTTTGCACTCCAGGATGTCTGGCTCTAGGTGAGTGATCACACCATCCTGGTTATCTGGGTCATTAACATCTTTCTTGTAGAGTTCTTCTGTGTATTCTGACAACCTCTTCTTAATATCTTCTGCTTCTGTTAGGTCCATACCATTTCTGTCCTTTACGGTGCCCATTTTTGCATGAAATGTTCCCTTGATATCCTTAATTTTTTTTAAGAGATCTCTAGTCTTTCCAACTCTATTGTTTTCCTCTATTTCTTTGCACTGATCACTTAGGAAGGCTTTCTTATTTCTCCTTGCTATTCTTTGGAATTCTGCTTCAGATGGGTATCTCTTTCCTTTTCTCCCTTGCCTTTAGCTTCTCTTCTTTTCTCACCTATTTGTAAGGCCTCCTCAGACAAGCATTTTGCCTTTTTTTTCTTGGGAATGGTTTTGATCACTGTCTCCTGTACAATGTTATTAACCTCCATCCATAGTTCTTCAGGCACTCTGTCTATCAGACCTAATCCCTTGAATCCATTTGTCACTTCCACTGTATAATTGTAAGGGATTTGAAAAACACTGAATAGTCTAGTTTTTCCTTTCCCTACTTTCTTCCAGTCTGAATTTGGCAACAAGGAGTTCATGATTTGAGCCACAGTCAGCTCCCAGTCTTGTTTTTGCTGAGTGTATAGAGCTTCTCCATCTTTGGCTGCAAAGAATATAATCAATCTGATTTCGGTATTGACGATCTGGTTATGTCCATGTGTAGAGTCTTCTCTTGTGTTGTTGGAAGAGGGTGTTTGCTATGACCAGTGTTCTCTCTTGGCAAAAATCTGTTAACTTTTGCCCTGCTTCATTTTGTACTTCAAGGCCAAACTTGCCTGTTCCTCCAGGTATCTCTTAACTTCCTACTTTTGCATTTCAATCCCCTATGATGAAAAGGACATCTTTTCTTGGTGTTAAGTTTTAGAAGGTCTTGCAGGTCTTCATAGGACGGTCCAACTTCAGCTACTTCAGCATTAGTGGTTGGGGTATAGACTTGGATTACTGTGATATTCAATGGTTTGCCTTGGAAATGAACAGAGATCATTCCGTCATTTCTGCGACTGCACCCAAGTACTGCATTTCAGACCCTTTTGGTGGTTATGAGGGCTACTAACCCCTCTTTTTCTTCTAAGGGATTCTTGCCTACAGTAGCAGATATAATCATCATCTGAATTAAATTTCACCCATTCTGTTCCATTTTAGTTCACTGATTCCTAAAATGTTGATGTTCACTCTTGGCATCTCCTGTTTGACCACTTCCAATTTACCTTGATTCATGGACCTAACATTCCAAGTTCCTATGCAATATTGCTCTTTATAGCATCAGACTTAACTTCTACCACCAGACACATCCACAACTGGGAGCTGTTTTAGCTTTGACTCAGTCTCTTCATTCCTTCTGGAGCTATTTCTTTACTCTTCTCCAATAGCATATTTGGCACCTACTGACCTGGGGAGTTCATCATTCAGCATCATATCTTTTTGCCTTTTCATACTATTCATGGGGTTCTCAAGGCAAGAACGCTGAAGTGTTTTGCCATTCCCTTTTCCAGTGGACCACGTTTTGTTAGAACTCTCCACCATGATCCTTATGTGGATGTGGATGTGGATCCTTATGTGAATTATCCTTATGTGGATCCTTATGATCCTTATGGGTGGCCCTACACAGCATAGGTCATAGTTTCATGGAGTTAGACAAGGCTGTGATCCATGTGATCAGTTTGGCTAGTTTTCTGTGACTGTGGTTTTCATTCTGTCTGCCCTCTAATGGATGAGGATAAGAGGCTTATGGAAGTACCTTCCTGATGGGAGGCACTGGCTGTGGGGAAAAGTGGGTCTTGCTCTGGTGGGCAGAGCCATGCTCAGAAAATCTTTAATCCAATTTTCTGCTGATGGGTGGGGCTGTGTTCCCTCCCTGTAGTTTGACCTGAAATAAGGGTATTGGTGGTAATGGATATACCCAGAATAACTTCAATTTTCTTGTCTAGACCCTAAATGATGCAGGGACATAAAACCAACACACATGTGTTCAAAAGTCAAAAGTAACAAAACTGTATGATTAAAGGAGTAATTTGTATAGTCCAAAAAGTGTTCACAGAAGGCAGAAACCAGAGAAGTCTAAAGATTAAGTTTTCCTATAGTGCATCATAGTTCCTAGCGTGACCCTTCTTCTACATCTTGACCTTATAGCTTCAGTGCCTACAAAGAATGGTCTTTTCCTCTTAGTATGAGTCAGCCAAATTTCTGAGGACTTACTGAGTTATGACATTGTTGGCACAGGATGCTGCTTTCCCTTACTCACGGTCTGGCCAGCTCTGGCCCCAAAAGAACTGAGCACAACAATAATGCTACCTGACACGCACTGAACAGTAAGTCTGGGTAAGGAACCTTTAATCAGTTATCTCATTTATTTTACCTCACAACCTCTTAAAGTAGGTATTATTATTTCCATTCTTAAGAGGGGTATTTCCAGACTTAGAAATTAAACACGATGTCTCTGAATAAGGTTGTCTACTGCTGCATCTTCAGGGAGGATTGCACCTTCACTGGTCCTGCTCCTCCTAGAAGTCCAAGGGAGGGAAGGTTCCAGAAGATACTGAGAATAGTGGAGGATCTAGAGGAGGTATAGTCCATGGGGTGGCGAACAGTTGGACACAACTATGCGACTTTCACTTTCACTTTCAGAGGAGGGAGCCTGGCTGTGGAAAATTTTGCAAAGAAGGCCCAGGAGGTACATTTAAAAATTGGATTCTCTGCTAAGGGGATGATGTTAATATAAAACATAATCTTTGTTGTTATTTAGTCCCTAAGTCATGTCCAACTCTTTGCGACCCCATGGACTGTAGCCCGTCAGGCTCCACTGTCCATGGGATTTTTCAGGCAAGAATACTGGAGTACGTTGCCATTCCCTTCTCCAGGGAATCTTCCCAACCCAGGGATCGAACCTGCATCTCTTGCATTGGCAGGCAGATTCTTTACCATTGAGCCACCAGGGAAGCCTTTGTAGGTAGTAGCAACTGATTCAGTTTGGATTCCTTTCATAAGAAAGGCCTTGGCCTACTTCTAGAGGGATCTGAAGACCTTCTCTTATTTAAAATAAACAGTATTAATATTGTGTTCAGAGTCTCCACATGAGCACAATTATTTGAAGCCCATTGACAATTCCCATCATTTAAAAAAAAAGGTAAGTTACCAAATTTAGAAACTGAATAATCACACTCTCCTGAAGTAAACTCATTACCATCTACCTCCTCCTCCATAAAAAATGTATAGAAAAACAATTTGGGTTATTTTTATTGCATTCTTAACCACAGCCCAGTGCATTGCAGTGATCTTTCTTGCATGTCATGTTGAGAAGAGTACATACACAGTTTTCACAGAGTGATAGGTAAGATCATCTTCCTATACAGATACCTGCTAAGGGTTTTTAAAATTTTAATTGCACCTGTTCAAAATTAGGACCTCCAAGCGTTTGAATGGGTCAGCAAAAAGCAAAACTGAGCCCAGGATTCAAATCCCCTACACACAGATGCACATACACACGTGCACACACACACACACACATCCATTCATACATCCATCCATTTAACTTCCTTGATGGAAGGCAGAAAGTGTAAATCTATACCTCTACCCAAGGATGAGGATCTGGTCTGGAAAATGAAGGATTAACATGAATAATTTAAAAATACTGCACAATGATAACAGCAACCTCTTACAAACCCTGGCTGTGCAGAACTATAGGTGGTCCAATGAAGTCATGCAACCACCACTGACATGAACCCTTTATAGAGTCCTGCCAGCCCCATGGAAAAGAGCATTCCTGCAGCAAGATGGAGCTCAGGGTTGGAAAACAGAGTGCTGTGCTATGCTCAGTCACTTCAGTCATGTTTGACTCTATGTGGAGCCATGGACTGTAGCATACCAGGCTCCTCTGTTCGTGGGGTTTCCCGGGCAAGAATACTGGAGTGGTAGCCATTCCCTTCTCCAGGGGATCTTCCTGACCCAGGGACAGAACCTGTGTCTCTTGCATTGCAGGTGGACTCTTTACTGCTGAGCCACAGGGGAAGCCCTAGAAAATAGGGAAACCTACTTTAATATTTGATATACATGAAAAAAGACAAGAAAAAGTATCCTTTCTCCCCCCTGTAAATAAAAAGTCTAATTAAAATGTCAGAGGTCAATTTGAGCACCTTTGGCTAGGAATCTAAATTCAATAATGTGCCATTTCATACTATGAAGAGGAATTCTGAGAAAGGTAGAAGATGATCTGAATCTGGTTTAGTTTCAAATTTCAAATTGATTTCATTAATTTCCAATTTGATGGTGCTGTAAACAGAGTGCTATGGGAAAATCTAAAGGCTTCTCTCTAACTCTGCAGCCTTGGGCCCATTATTTGATCTCAATTTATAAAATGGGCATATTAACCCTTGCCTTCCACTGTATAATCATAAGGGATTTGATGTGGAAAATTCTGAAAGAGATGGGAATACCAGAACACCTAACCTGCCTCTTGAGAAATCTGTATGCAGGCCAGGAAGCAACAGTTAGAACTGGACATGGAACGACAGACTGGTTCCAAATAGGAAAAGGAGTACATCAAGGCTGTATATTGTCACCCTGCTTATTTAACTTCTATGAAGAGTACATCATGAGAAAGACTGGACTGGAAGAAACACAAGCTGGAATCAAGATTGCCAGGAGAAGTATCAATAACCTCAGATATGCAGATGACACCACCCTTATGGCAGAAAGTGAAGAGGAACTAAAAAGACTCTTGATAAAAGTGAAAGAGGAGAGTGAAAAAGTTGGTTTAAAGCTCAACATTCAGAAAACGAAGATCACGGCATCCGGTCCCATCACTCCATGGGAAATAGATGGAGAAACAGTGGAAACAGTGTCAGACTTTATTTTTTGGGGCTCCAAAATCACTGCTGATGGTGATTGCAGCCATGAAATTAGAAGACGCTTACTCCTTAGAAGAAAAGTTATGACCAACCTAGACAGCATATTCAAAAGCAGAGACATTACTTTGCCGACTAAGGTCCGTCTAGTCAAGGCTATGGTTTTTCCTGTGGTCATGTATGGATGTGAGAGTTGGACACACCTCA
>SJYT01040926.1:52296-94069 GCA_006410635.1 Cephalophus harveyi
AGCCTTGACTAGTCGGACCTTAGCCGGCAAAGTAATGTCTCTGCTTTTGAAAATACTATCTAGACATTATAGGAAGCATAATCTGCAGAGATGAAGATTTTCATTGAATAAGATAGTCTTATATGTTCTCCTGCAGAACAGTTAAAATCCTCAAGACCCTCCAGGAAGGGTCTTCCGTCACATTTGTATATCAATGTTTTCCCCCTAACCAAGGGACATTTAGCCACAAAATAATGGCAAGTGTCCATCTCCTGCAAACAGAAAATGGCTCCATTGGGAACATTTGTAATCATAGGATTTATTTTCCCATGTACTAGAGCCTAATATTTATAGCCAATGACTGTGAAATCAGTCATTAACGGGTTCAAATTCCAGCCATGTAACTTTTAAACAGTGAGTCCTTGAGACAACTATTTCATTTCCTATGCTTCAGCTTTCTCATCTGAAAATGGGAAGAGCTGGAGAACCCACCTTAGAGAGGTGTTGCTAAAGTTCAGTTCAGTTCAGTCGCTCAGTCGTGTCCGACTCTTTGCGACCCCATGAATCGCAGCACGCCAGGCCTCCCTGTTCATCACCATCTCCCGGAGTTCACTCAGACTCACATCTATCGAGTCCGTGATGCCATCCAGCCATCTCATCCTCAGTCGTCCCTTTCTCCTCCTGCCCCCAATCCCTCCCAGCATCAGAGTCTTTTCCAATGAGTCAACTCTTCGCATGAGGTGGCCAAAGTATTGGAGTTTCAGCTTTAGCATCATTCCTTCCAAAGAAATCCCAGGGCTGATCTCCTTCAGAATGGACTGGTTGGATCTCCTTGCAGTCCAAGGGACTCTCAAGAGTCTTCTCCAACACCACAGCTCAAAAGCATCAATTAGTCTGACACTGTTTCCCCATCTATTTCCCATGAAGTTAGCTGAGGAAATTTACGTGAAAGATCTTCACACAGTGCTTAATTCAATAAATATTAACCACCATTATTATTCATTAAAAGTATGACTGTCTTTTCTGCTTCACAGTTACAATACATTAAGTAATTCATTACTTATTAAGATAGGACATAAGTGATGTAAACTGAAAAATCTAAGCTGCTATATGGAGACTACCAATTAAAAACCATGGATGTCAGAGGTCAGAGTAGATGTTTAGCCCCAGCTAGTAAGATGATCCCCTTATGTGGCTTGAATCCCATTTCAATGAGTTAAGAAAAAGGCCCCCAATTCTGCAGGGGTTTTTTTTGGTGGGCTGTTTTTTTTTTTTTTTNAATTCATTACTTATTAAGATAGGACATAAGTGATGTAAACTGAAAAATCTAGGCTGCTATATGGAGACTACCAATTAAAAACCATGGATGTCAGAGGTCAGAGTAGATGTTTAGCCCCAGCTAGTAAGATGATCCCCTTATGTGGCTTGAATCCCATTTCAATGAGTTAAGAAAGAGCCCCCAATTCTGCAGGGGTTTTTTTTGGTGGGCTGTTTTTTGTTTTTTTTTTTTCTTCTCCTGACATGAGAGAGAGGCTTCAGGAATCCTTGGCCAATTTAAAGCTTGACCAATTTTAACCTGACAATTGCCTGCCAGTCTGCACTGTTCAAAAGATGAGTGATAATGAGGAGTTTCCTAATTACCAGGTTTTCAGGCTTGTCAGATTATAAATCTCTTTGTGAGATGTAGCTAATTGGTACTGTCAAGGAGAGAAATTTAGAAAGACTTAGATAATAAGCAGATATTGAATTCAGTTTGGATGACTATTTTCTATTGTTTCTGGTCATAGTCCTGTTATATAATACATCTCCCATCTCCCTGCTCACATGTTGGAGGGTTTTGTCCCTCCTCCTTCTTCCTCAGTGGTACACTGGTAAGAAGTGAAATTTGTGGGATATTATTTCTTCTTGTCTCTGGAGGGTTGAAAAAATCTAAACCTAAAATCATGTAGATAGCATTTCACTAGATTAGTTTTTAAAGCTCAAGAACCATGTTTTGTGAAAGGAACCTGGATTTTTAAAAATGGAAGACAAAGTTCCAGTTTTCATCTTGCTACTTTATAACACATGGGAACAGGAGTAGCTTATGCCCCTCTCAGTCTCAGATTCCTCTCTGTAAAGCAAAGAAAGGAACATCCACTTCACAAAAGTTTTTAAAAGGTAAATTAGATAAACACATAAGCCCAGTGGCTGTCCATAGGAGGTAGCTGGTAACTTTTTAAATTAAGAAAGTAGAACTCTTATTAGGTAGGTTTGTTTTTTTTTTAATACAATTTCCAGGCACATTTTTTGGCTCTGAAAAATAGTGTTTTTATGGCTTAAAAACTCGTTTTTCTTTTTAGTGGCGAATAATGTTCCATTTCTGAATGTACGCAGGTTATTATTTTTCCATTTGCCTACTGAAGGACATTTTGGTTGCTTCCCAGTTTGGGCAATCATGATTAAAGCTGCTATAAATAGCTGTGTGCAGGTGTTCGTCTCTTCGGGTAAATACCAAGAAGCATGACTGCTGGATCATATGGTAAGGGTATGTGCAGCTTTACAAGAAACTACCAAACTGCCTTCCAAAGTGGTAACTTCATAGAATTTTTGCATTATCATGAAATCAAAGTCAACTTTTAATTTCTTCTTTACAATTTAAAATATAAAAACCATTCCTTAGTTGTATAACATACAAAAACTAGTGGTGAACTGGATTTGCCTATCCTAGAGTAATTTGGTGACTACTCCTTTGTCATCTACTGACTTCCCAGGTGGCTCAGATGGTAAAGCGTCTGCCTGCAATATGGAAGACCCAGGTTCAATCCCTGGGTTGGGAAGATCTCCTGGAGAAGTAAACGGCTACCCACTCCAGTATTTCTGCTTGGAGAATCCCAGGGACAGAGGAGCCTGGTAGGCTACAGTCCATGGGGTTGCAAAGAGTCGAACACGAATGAGTGACTTCACTTGTCATCTAATTTAAATGACTTCTTGCTTTCCTTCTTTGGCATTAGACAAACATTCATGTTAGCATCAGAGTTCTCATTTTTAAAATGGAATAGTCAGTGGACCTAATATAACAACTGCTTGAGAATTACATTGAAAAATCTATGTGGTACTCTTCCATCCCCACACACTAATGCATGCACATTTTCTTGGTGTTTTATGAGTCAGGATTCTTTCAAGTGAGCGAGTGAGTGAAAGTCGCTCAGTCGTGTCCAACTCTTTGTGACCCCATGGACTGTAAGCCCACCAGGCTCTCCTCTGTCCACGGGATTCTCCAGGCAAGAATACTAGAGTGGATTGCCATTCCCTTCTCCAGGGGATCTTCCCAAACCAGGGATCAAACCCAGCTTTCCTCTTTTATCTTCTTTTTAGTTTTGCTTCCTTTTGGTCTTTACCCTTTGGGGTCTTTGGGAACTGTGCATATGTGTAAAAGCATCTACCATACTGCTTCATTTTAGCTGAGGCTGGATTTGAAGAGCCAAAACAGGAAAACACTTAAGGAGACCTGAGACTCTCAGAGAGAAATAAATTAGAGCTGCTGTTTCTTTTAGCTTTGCTTTCCTGTTCTTCTTTTTTTAGTGTAATCTCTCCTTTATCAAACTTCATCATTTCATACTGTAAGAAAATGAAATCACTAAAGGCAAATAATCTCATGAATCTGCTGAGTATGAAGAGAAAAGGCCATGGTACAGATGAATGGATTGGAAGGGAGACACCTAACTCTAGGGGTGTATGACTCAGGATTCTTTCAAGTGCAAGTAATAAAAATCCAATTCACACTGACTTCAACAATAAGGAATATTGGTTAGCTTATATGGGCCTTCCATGGTGGCTCAGATGGTAAAGAGTCTGCCTGCAATGCAGGAGACCTGGGTTTGATCCCTGGGTCGGGAAGATCCCCTGAAGAAGGAATGGCAACCCACTCCAGTATTCTTGCCTGGAGAATTCCATGGACAGAGGAGCCTGGAGGGCTACAGTTCATGGGGCTGCAAAGAGGTTGGACATGACTGGGCAACTAACACTGCTCTCTACACTGTTAGCTTATACAAACAAAAAGTTCAAATACAGCTGCATCCAGAGGTTTAGGAAATGTCACCGAGAAGAGATCCCTCTGCATCATCCTTCCATGCAGTTTTCTTCCTTGTTGACCGTACTGTCAGACGTCTTCTCTTCCAAGGATGGCATCTGGCAGCTCCAGGCTTACATCATCCCAAGTTTCCATTCAATGTAAAAGGAGCGTGCCTCTTCTTCAGGTGCTCAAGCAAAATGTCAGAATTAGCTATGATTGAGCCAGACTGGCCTGACATAGGATAAATATTCATCTTTGACTATATTACCATGATTGCATGGATGTGATATTCTGCAGTTGGGGTCTCCGTCACACATCTACTCCTGGAGCAAAGGGTAAAGGTGAGATGAAAGCAGCTCCATTCAACAACATGAACTAAGAGTGGGAAGAAGATGCTCCTCCAAAACAAAATTACCATGCTATTATCTGATTTAAAAAAAAAGAAGAAGAATGGACTTGGGCAGCAAAACTCACAGATATAAAGTTCAGAGTTCTTAATCACAGATTCTGATATCATTGAGAGTCTGGCCTAATTTCTTGCCAACGCCACAGCAATGAAATGAGAGAGATTTGCATAACTGATGATTCTGTTTTTGTAGTTGTTGATTTTATTGGGTGTTTTGCAATGCTTCAAAGACCTGTGTCTTTTCGGTCTTTAGTTGTTTGTCTCTCCCAAGAGAAATGACTTCAGAGAATTAGATGGCTAAGGTTTAATCTTTCCCAAGAGGCCTAAAATGAATAGCACTCTCCTCTCTTGCACCATTTCTTTATTCTCAACAAATTCTTTCCTTCCAATAAGTCCACTAGACACTGAAAGCTCAACCATAGAAAGTTTAAGCTTTCTGATCAACCAGCAGGCATTCAGTGGGTATAATAAAGAGAAGAACAGACCTCACAATGCTGTTTCATCCACTGCTTTCAGTAAGGATACAGTTAGATCACTCAAGACAGCCTAATGTTTTTCTTCAGGGAATTCCCTAGTGATAGTCTAGAAACAAAGTCTGAGATTTAATAAACACATAAAAGTATACCCCATAAAATATAACCATTTGTTGTTGCAGGGTTGACCAGGGTATTTTTTTTTAAATCTCTGCTCTTTTTTGGCCATTAAAATGTGCCCTCTAACAACCATGCTCCAATTAAAACTAAATATGTTTTTTCCAAAAAATGGACCCAACCTTGGTTCTTTTCCTATCTGTCCAATTGGTCTGCTTCTTCTCCTGTCATGCCCTCATTCTTGTTTTGTATCTCTCTATGAATCATGTTCTTTCTTCTCCTCCCTATTTGTTTTCTCCAGCCTCAGAGATTTTCTCTATATATACCTGCTTCTTTACTTATTTCATTTGTTCTCACATTTCAATGATCACTTCACTGGAGCTGGGGTCTCATTCCCCACTAGGAGCTGTATTGTCCATTTGCTCCAGTAAGCAAAATAACTCATGAATCTGCTGAGTATGAAGAGAAAAGGCCATGGTACAGATGAATGGATTGGAAGGGAGACACCTAACTCTAGGGGTGTATGACTCAGGATTCTTTCAAGTGCAAATAATAAAAATCCAATTCACACTGACTTCAACAATAAGGAATATTGGTTAGCTTATATGGGCCTTCCATGGTGGCTCAGATGGTAAAGAGTCTGCCTGCAATGCAGGAGACCTGGGTTTGATCCCTGGGTCGGGAAGATCCCCTGAAGAAGGAATGGCAACCCACTCCAGTATTCTTGCCTGGAGAATTCCATGGACAGAGGAGCCTGGAGGGCTACAGTTCATGGGGCTGCAAAGAGGTTGGACATGACTGGGCAACTAACACTGCTCTCTACACTGTTAGCTTATACAAACAAAAAGTTCAAATACAGCTGCATCCAGAGGTTTAGGAAATGTCACCGAGAAGAGATCCCTCTGCATCATCCTTCCATGCAGTTTTCTTCCTTGTTGACCGTACTGTCAGACGTCTTCTCTTCCAAGGATGGCATCTGGCAGCTCCAGGCTTACATCATCCCAAGTTTCCATTCAATGTAAAAGGAGCGTGCCTCTTCTTCAGGTGCTCAAGCAAAATGTCAGAATTAGCTATGATTGAGCCAGACTGGCCTGACATAGGATAAATATTCATCTTTGACTATATTACCATGATTGCATGGATGTGATATTCTGCAGTTGGGGTCTCCGTCACACATCTACTCCTGGAGCAAAGGGTAAAGGTGAGATGAAAGCAGCTCCATTCAACAACATGAACTAAGAGTGGGAAGAAGATGCTCCTCCAAAACAAAATTACCATGCTATTATCTGATTTAAAAAAAAAGAAGAAGAATGGACTTGGGCAGCAAAACTCACAGATATAAAGTTCAGAGTTCTTAATCACAGATTCTGATATCATTGAGAGTCTGGCCTAATTTCTTGCCAACGCCACAGCAATGAAATGAGAGAGATTTGCATAACTGATGATTCTGTTTTTGTAGTTGTTGATTTTATTGGGTGTTTTGCAATGCTTCAAAGACCTGTGTCTTTTCGGTCTTTAGTTGTTTGTCTCTCCCAAGAGAAATGACTTCAGAGAATTAGATGGCTAAGGTTTAATCTCTCCCAAGAGGCCTAAAATGAATAGCACTCTCCTCTCTTGCACCATTTCTTTATTCTCAACAAATTCTTTCCTTCCAATAAGTCCACTAGACACTGAAAGCTCAACCATAGAAAGTTTAAGCTTTCTGATCAACCAGCAGGCATTCAGTGGGTATAATAAAGAGAAGAACAGACCTCACAATGCTGTTTCATCCACTGCTTTCAGTAAGGATACAGTTAGATCACTCAAGACAGCCTAATGTTTTTCTTCAGGGAATTCCCTAGTGATAGTCTAGAAACAAAGTCTGAGATTTAATAAACACATAAAAGTATACCCCATAAAATATAACCATTTGTTGTTGCAGGGTTGACCAGGGTATTTTTTTTTAAATCTCTGCTCTTTTTTGGCCATTAAAATGTGCCCTCTAACAACCATGCTCCAATTAAAACTAAATATGTTTTTTCCAAAAAATGGACCCAACCTTGGTTCTTTTCCTATCTGTCCAATTGGTCTGCTTCTTCTCCTGTCATGCCCTCATTCTTGTTTTGTATCTCTCTATGAATCATGTTCTTTCTTCTCCTCCCTATTTGTTTTCTCCAGCCTCAGAGATTTTCTCTATATATACCTGCTTCTTTACTTATTTCATTTGTTCTCACATTTCAATGATCACTTCACTGGAGCTGGGGTCTCATTCCCCACTAGGAGCTGTATTGTCCATTTGCTCCAGTAAGCAAAATATTCACCATTTTTCTTATGTGCCATAATATGTAAAATTTGGGAAACACAGTTATAACTGCCTTCTATCCAGCTTTCTTACCATCACCAGGCTAATTCTTTTTTTTTTTTTTTTTTCACAAAGCTAATGGTTTCCCACTTAGAAAACTACCTCATATTTTATTCTTCTCTTAACATCTTAAGTTTCCCACTGTACACAGTCCAAAAATTCCTACCACCTGATTTAAACTTGCTTTCCAGTTTTCTGCCCAGACCTCTGCAAAAAATACACTTCTGCCAAGTGGACTGACTTAGCATCTTCTAAGAATGCCTTATTATTTCTGCCTCCCTATCTCAGGATAAGTCTACCCTCCTAGAAAACTTCCAAACACCAACTATCCTTCAAATCATTTCAAGTTCCTCATCCTCCATGAAGGCCACCAGATTATTCTGTGTGTCTGTTTTTTTTGCCTCTGACCTCCAAGAAGATACTCTCTGTAATACTATGATGCTCAATAGAATAGCTATTAGCTTTGTGTGACTATTTAAATTTAAAGAAAACTAAAAATCAGTTTCTAAATCACACTAGCTGCATTTCTGGTGCTCAGTAACCACAATGACTAGAAGCCACCATATTGGACAGCAGAAATATAAAGCGTTTCCATTACTGCAGGAAGCTTTATTGAAAAGCTAAGTTTATGCTGGCTTCCCTGGTGGCTCGGATGGTAAAGAATCCTCCTGCAATGTGGTAGACCTGGGTTTGATGCCAAAAAAACTGAAGTTGAATGGTTCTATGAAGACCTACAAGATCTTCTAGAACTAATACTCCAAAAAAGATGTCCTTTTCATCATAGGGATTGGAATACAAAAGTAGAAAGTCAAGAGATACCTGGAGTAACAGGCAAGTTTGGCCTTGGAGTACAGAATGAAGCAAGGAAAAGGCTAACACAGTTTTGCCAAGAGAACACACCGGTCATAGCAAACACCCTCTTCCAACAACACAAGAGAAGACTCTAAACATGGACATCATCAGACAGTCAACACCAAAAATCAGATTGATTATATTGTTTGCAGCCAAAGATGGAGAAGCTCTATACAGTCAGCAAAAACAGTGGAAGCTGACTGTGCCTCAGATCATAAACTCCTTATTGCCAAATTCAGACTTAAATTTAAGAAAGTAGGGAAAAATCAATAGACCATTCAGATAGGACCTAAATCAAATCCCTGACGATTATACAGTGGAAGTGACAAATGGATTCAAGGGATTAGATCTGATAGACAGAGTGCCTGAAGAACTATGGACAGAGGTTACATGGCAAGAATACACAGAAGAACTGTACAAAAAAGATCTTCATGACCCAGAAAACCATGATGGTGTGACCATCAACCTAGAGTCAGACATCCTGGAATGCAAAGTCAAGTGGGCCTTAGGAAGCATTACTACAAACAAAGCTAGTGGAGGTGATGGAATTCCAGTTGGGCTATCTCAAATCCTGAAAGATGATGCTTTGAAAGTGCTACACTCAATATGCCAGCAAATTTGGAAAACTCAGCAGTGGCCACCAGACTGGAAAAGGTCAGTTTTCTTTCCAATACCAAAGAAAGTGAAAATGAAAGTCGCTCAGTCATGGCTGACTCTTTGTGACCCCATGGACTATCCACGGAATTCTCTAGGCCAGAATACTGGAGTGGGTAGCCTTTCCCTTCTCCAAGGGATATTCTGAACCCAGGTCTCCCACACTGCAGGCAGATTCTCTACCAGTTGAGCCACGAGGAAAGCCCAAGAATGTTGGAGTGGGTAGCCTATCCCTTCTCCAGTGGATCTTCCCAACCCAGGAATCAAACCAGGGTCTCCTGCCTTGCAGGCGGATTTCTTACCAACTGAGCTATGAGGGAAGCCCAAAAATGGTGGCCAAAGAACATTCAAATTACTGCACAATTGCTCTCATTTCACACACTAGCAAAGTAATGCTCAAAATTCTCCAAGCTAGGTTTCAACAGTATATGAACCTGGAACTTCCAGATGTTCAAGCTGGATTTAGAAAAGGCAGAGGAACCAGAGATTAAATTGCCAACATCCGTTGGATCATATAAAAAGAAAGAGAGTTCCAGAAAAAGATCAACTTCTGCTTCATCGACAACACTGAAGCCTTTGATTGTGTGGATCACAACAAACTGGAAAATTCTTCAAGAGATGGGAATACTAGACCACCTTACCTGCATCCTGAGAAATCTATATATGCAGGTCAGGAAGGAACAGTTAGAACAGGACATGGAACAACAGACTGGTTCTAAACTGGCAAAGAAGTACGTCAAGGCTATATATTGTCACCTTGCTTATTTAACTTATATGCAGAAAACATCATGCAAAATGCCAGACTGGATGAAGCAGAAGTTGGAATCAAGATTGCCAAGAGAAATATCAATAACCTCAGATATGCAGATGACACTACCCTTATGGAAGAAAGTGAAGAATTAGAGTCTCTTGATGAAAGTGAAAGAGGAGAGTGAAAAAGTCAGCTTAAAACTCAGCATTCAGAAAACTAAGATCATGGCATCCAGTCCTATCACTTCATGGCAAACAGATGGGGAAACAGTGGAAACAGTGACAGACTTTATTTTTATGGGCTCCAAAATCACTGCAGATGGTGACTGCAGCCATGAAATTAAAAGACGCTTGCTCTTTGGAAGAAAAGCTATGACCAACCTAGACAGCATATTAAAAAGCAGAGACATTACTTTGCTGACAAAAGGCCCATCTAGTTAAAACTATGGTTTTTTAGTAGTCATTTATGGATGTGAGAGTTGGACCATAAGGAAGGCTGAGTGCCGAAGAATTGATGCTTTTGAACTTTGGTGTTGGAGAAGACTCTTGACCGTCCCTTGGACTGCAAGGAGATCCAACCAGTCAATCCTAAAGGAAATCAGTCTTGAATATTCTTTGGAAGGACTGATGCCGAAGTTGAAACTCTAATACTTTGGCCACCTGATGCATAGAACTGACTCTTTGGAAAAGATTTTGACACTAGGCAAGATTGAAGGCAGGAAGAGAAGGGGAGGACAGAGGATGAAATGGTTGGATGACATCACTGACTCGATGGACATGAGTTTGAGTAAGCTCCGGGAGTTGGTCATGGACAGGGAGGCCTGGTGTGCTGCAGTCTGTGGCGTCACAAAGAATCGGACCTGACTGAGCGACTGAACTGAAGTTTATTCTAGTTATTTAGTATTTAGTCATTGTTTCTGACTCTGGGCTGTCTTTTCCAGGGCCAATTTCCAACTGCCTTACTGCTTTGTGGCCTCCTATCGTAGAGCCTGAAAAAACTAGATTCTTCTATTTTCAGACTTCCTTCAAGTAGGCTTGTCCAGATCTGGCCAAAGCCTGTTGGGAGGGCTACAAGTTCTTTATATGATCAAAGAGAGAAGTCTTCAAGAAGATCTCCCTCATTAGATATCCTGTTCATTGCCTTTAGACATGTCCATGTGAGGATTTATCTAAATGTGTAGCAGATATCTCATGATGCTGAAGGAAAAGAAAAACCAGAACTATCTCAGAAACTCCTACCCCTGAAATGGTTAAAACACTCAATCAATCCTAAGACTGCTGCTGCTAAGTCGCTTCAGTTGTGTCTGACTCTGTGCGACCCCATTGATGTCAGCCCACCAGGCTCCCCCATCCCTGGGATTCTCCAGGCAAGAACACTGGAGTGGGTTGCCATTTCCTTCTCCAATGCGTGAAAGTGAAGTTACTCAGTTGTGTCCAACTCTTGGCGACCCCGTGGACCGCACAGCCCACCAGGCTCCTCCATCCATGGGAGACTACCAATGCCCAGACATCTTGGTATGTGATCAATTACACTGTTATACTATTTAAACCCCTATTAGTTATAATACTAGTTGCAGTGTTAATTCTTAGGCAATAACTGCACCCTTAGTAAACATGACTATATTTAGGCCTTGTCTCTTTAAAGACATTGGGAAAGACACTAAGACAAGAATATCCTCATAATGTCTCTCTGACTCATCCATAGCACATAGTAGGTGCTCAGTAAACTCAAGGGTGCTGAATGAAGTCTCACTGCTCCTAGGCTGGACCATGGGCTTGCAAATTTCTCTTCCGAAACTCTCTAATCTTAGCCTTTGTGAAAAAGTGTGTCATTTTAACAACAGCAACACTTCAATCTATATTTGTACCTGAAAGTTACACTGGAAAGGCGAGAAAGGAAGAAATATAGTTCTTGATTTTTACCTCTAAGATACACCCAAGACATATCAATTACAAAAATTAATCTGGTAGCATGATATTAGCAACAACTTGAAAGGAAGCTTTTGAGACTCACTGAAAGCTTTGCCAGGTAATTTAGTCACACTTAGCTTTGAGAATCATTTGCAGTATATGGTGTGTGTGGTGTGATATGTGTGTGAGTGTGTGTGTGTGTGTGTGTGTGTGTGTGTGTGTGACTGTTGTATATGTTCTCCTCAGTGGCTTATTATCAAATACATGTGAACTAAAATAGGATATTATTGAGTCCACTTTATCTGTTTAAGCCCTATGTTTTCTAACCCATGGTAAAGTTTTATATCTTGATCCAACAGGAATTCTCATTTCATTCATTCATTAAACAGCCATCACTTGAGTACCCAGACAGACACCAAAGATCCCAAAATGAAAAAGACACAAGCTCTGCTTTATTAACATTTTACGGTGCTACCAGTTATAAATTTATCCCCTTTGATTCACTCTCCAACTCCAGCAGGAGGGGTCCTTCCTGCCCCCAGGTATGGTGCTAGCTCTAAGGCCAGCTCTAATGCTGGACCACTAGGCCAGAGCTAGTCCCAGAGCTAAGACTGAGCTTGATTTTCTAGAACCAATCTCTGAGCTTGATTTTCTTAATCCTGATTTTTCCTCCCTTCCATGCCACCAGTCATTATGGGAAAAAGTTTTTGGGACACTGGCTCTGGAATCAAGAGGCAGATTCCTACATCTGCCTTGTGCTAGGTGGAATAATGATGAAATACACGAGCATTCTAAGCCTTGTTTCTTTCTCTACAAGGTGGAGATCATAATAATATTTATAACAGCACCTATCCCACAGAGTTAGTGAAATTATCCAGGACATAGTCTTTTCAACGACTGAACCGACTTAGCAGCAGCAGCAGCAGTCTTTTCAATTAGCAGTATTAAGTGCTCAATAAATGCTAGAATGTATAGTAAACCATTTCAAAGCATCAGTTAGTGTGAACCAAATGTATGGTGCAAGGAGGGAAAATGTCTGGAGGAAATCATATATATTCACTCCAGATTAAGTGGACAATGGGCTAGCCAGGATCAGATCAGAGATGCCCCTTTCTTCTGCAACAAGGGGCTGCACTCAAGCTCAGCTTCCCATGAAACCAAGTGTAACATCCTATAGGCTCCAAGGTCTCCAGCTGCTGGGCACCTGGTATTGCTAGAACACTCCTTCTGAATAGCTGATCCTCAAATTGAGACCACCTAGTGCCAGGAAATCTGTGATTTCAAACCTGCTCCCTGTCCCTTAGGAGAGAATGCAGTGGAATACCCTGATCTGGTGTGGACTTCCGTGAAGTAATGAGAGAGTGGGACTCAGGCCTTTTCTTCTCTTGCTGATCTTGTGTAAGTTGCTCCTTTCTCCAACAAAGACTATTTATTTCTTAAACCATAGAGTTTGTCTTGAACTCTAGTGCATGACAGGTGGAGGCTCAGAGGGGACCCAGCTTATCTAATAAGTAGGTATAAGATAGATGCTAACTGGCTGAATGATAATTGGTCATAAAGCCTAGGGCATCTGCAGGAAAAGAATCAAACAAGCTTTGAGAGAAAGATCATCCAGAGAAGCTGAGCATACCATAAATGAAACATAATTTGAGTCCTAAATTCCCCTTTCCTCATTCCATGTATGTATTCCCTTTCATACACAATATTTCTATTTGTGATTTTTGTATTCTTTTTCTTAAAGGAGTACCCCAACTGTACAAGTTTCAGGCCCCACAGACCTCGGCTGTAACTGATCAGCAATAGTGTCAAATGTAGCATCCTGTTACATGCAAGCTCTTCACTTAACATATGAAGAAACTGACGATTGGAGAGTCATGACTTGATCTTTCTTGGCCCCACAATCAGGGTTGATAGTAAGTACTTTAATCTCCGGTCCCCACATTTGTATCAGCAACAGTAATGAGGCAACAGATCCAGCCCTTCTTCCCTCCACCCCAAGAAAGAGGTAAGATTTCTGAAGCAGTTTTGGGAAATGGTTAAGTGGCGGGCATGCGGTGGGGGGCAGGGGCGGGGATTGGGGGGCAGGGTTGGAGCCAGACAGAGTTCAAAGTTCAAGCCTTAGTGATAACTATACCTGTCTCATTTAGTCACTAAATTCATTTAGTCACTAATCTCATTTAGGATTCAATGAATTAACTAATGAAAACATTGAGAAGGTTGGCCAGCACATAGAAAGCACTCAATAAATGTTGGGAGAAGGATTGGAGCAGCATGCTTCTCAACTATTTTTTTCCTTCTGGTTCTAGATCAACCTGCACTTGGGATGAAATGAGTGTTTTAAGCTCTGTTCCTACCACCAGATAGTAGGGATATAAGAGATGAGCCCAGAACTGGCTCCAGGAATCAGGTTCAGAAGTTCTTTCTCTGTCCCAGGAAAAGTGCAAAGCAGTAATTCCATGAATGCGAATTCTTGCTTGATGAGATGCATCCAGGTCTAGACTTGAACAGAATACTTGAAGTCTAGAAGTGGTTACAGATCAGGCTACTTTCTTCAGTTAACCTTTACCAACAAAAATAAACTCTATTTAGATTTACTTCTTTCTCACAGGAGTCTATCTTCTCCTTCCCCTCCAATTGAGGGGAACAAAAGTAGGAAGAGAGTGCGGCTCTTTGGTTTCCTTCAAATAGAAGTCAAATCAACTCTGTAATTTAGGACATCCAATGCCAAATGGAGTGCTCTTTTAAGAGCTGAAATCAGAGGCTTTCTGCTTCCCTGCTATGTTGCAAGGCAGAGGAATCTGCTGTGGCCAGAGCTCCAGGGCGAAGTGTCAAGGTACACTTGGTGCCTTCCAGGCCCCATGGAGCCATTCCTTGCTGAGGTCTTGCCAGCTCCACACTCCCCACCCAGGGCGTGGCCCATCGGTGAGCATGGGTTCTGGAGGTACTGGTGGGACACACAGATCCTTAGCTGTTGAAAATGCTGTTCCTTCTCTTTTTCGTTTTTTTAAACACTCCTAGCACCTAGTATCATCAATTAGTCATAACCTAACTATTCTCTTTGCTCTGTCTGGCTGCTTTTACCTCACATGGGATTTTATCAAACACTTTTTGCTTCTGTCCCAATCCAACCTTCTTCTTAGAGAAGGGGACGACCGAGGATGAGATGGCTAGATGGCATCACGGACTCGATGGACGTGAGTCTGAGTGAACTCCGGGAGATGGTGATGAACAGGGAGGCCTGGCATGCTGCGATTCATAGGGTCGCAAAGAGTCGGACACGACTGAGCGACTGAACGGAACTAAACTGAACTACGCTTCCTTTGAATGCTCAAATTATAAGTGAACTCTGAAATAAACTGCAGTATTTCTTTTTAGCTGTATGGTGGATTTTATTATGGTTACCAAGGATGGTGTTTCCAGCTAATTTTGACTTGTCAAACATAATAATAAACTTATACTTCAGAACACTTAAGCTTTCTAAGGAAGTGTGGAAATATAACTCAAAGCAATTATGCATAAAAAATGTCCAACTATAGATCACTTAACCTTGAGGAAATTTGATTATATTCTAATGTCATTTGCTTAGTTGCATAATGGAAAGGATTACAGTTTTGAATTGCACAATGATTTAGATATATGTCCATTATGGTATGTTTCTGAAATCAGTGCCATAGATTAGATATAAGGCTATTTACTTTTTTTTTTTTTTTGGCTATTACTTTTTAAAAACTATCTATTGGACTTCCCTCGTGGCTCAGACGGTAAAGCGTCTGTCTACAATGCGGGAGACCCGGGTTCGATCCTTGGGTTGGGAAGATCCCCTGGAGAAGGAAATGGCAATCCACTCCAGGAGTATTGCCTGGAAAACCCCACGGACAGAGGAGCCTGGTAGGCTGCAATCCATGGGGTCGCAAAGAGTCGGACACGACTGAGCGATTTCACCTTTCACCAATAGGGTCCATAGGGCTGCAAAGAGTCTGACACAACTGAAGCGACATGCACACAGTAGGGCCGTTGCAAGGATAGTATGTTAACATATATATGCGAAGCTTTGCGAACATCCTGCTATGTAGCCAGTTGCTGACTGCCATCTCTTAGTCTGCACCAAAACCCCAAGAGGTAAGCATTATAATATCATTTTATAGACTGGGGTGAGGATATACTGCTACTCTGGGAATTGTGTAGACATTGATTTCATTTATATTAGGTACCAAATTCCCATAGAGGTTTTTTAAGAGGGACTTAGGCAATATCCAAGTTTATTTTTAAAGCTGGAGCAAATTATTCTCTAAGTATAATTAAGTACTTTTGAGAGTCCGGTAGGGATGACTGTTCACTAATAAATGGTAATCTTAGTAATTCAAGATAATTAAAAAAAATTTTCCCTCTGACTGATCCTCAGGGAGAGACAGCTTTTTCAAACAGCTGGAGGATAGTCTGGAGACTCAGGTAATGTTATTCCTGTAATTTATTATTTATTTACACTTGGGCAGGGGCTGACTCAACTGGCAGGAGTTAGGCCATTACTTCATTAATGTCTCATTATTAATCTCATTACTTCCAATATCTCTATTTTGGAGACAGGTCCCCAGATCTTCTGAGACAGCTCTAATTTTAAAGATCCTATTGTGTTCTCCCTCAAATCATCAAAATCTCTCTCATTAAAAGTGCCAGTATCAGAGCATCTCAAGTCATCTCCGAGACTGATAGAGGCACACACAAGTAGAATCATCTTTTTACAGCATGTGCATGGATTTCAATTTGGAAAACACCCACCCCAGGCCCCATAAATTATTGAGGCAGTAAATTTAAGAACAATCATGAAGGATGTCCCAGTGTTAGAGGACAGTCTGGATTATGGAAGCTGAGACTCTCTCTTGGCCGGTTAGTTGAGGGACCATAAGCAAATTGCTTAATTCAAGTTTTCAGCTTGGAAAATGGAGGTCTGTAGGCCCCTGCCCTTTGCCCTTTTTCTACTTTAAAGCAAAATGTCCAGGTAACTCTATAAACTGGTAACAGAAAAACAAACACAGAAGCAAATGCTGTGTTTCCATCTTGGGCTGAGTCAGGAGTTCTTGGTTAAGACAGAGCTGATATTTATCTGGTATGTACTGGTAAATAACAGTTGTCTTCCTTTCTGGTTAGGCCAGCATCTCTGATGTCTGCTTATTCTCACCCTGCCCTGAATTTTATATATTTTGGTGACATCCCTCTTCTCCTCCTCCCCTCCCTAATTAAGAGAGTTAAGGTGTATGTGAACTCTAGGGTCAGAATGACCTGGGGCTGAATCCTGACTCTGCATCCCACCAGCTCTGTGATCTCGGTTACTTAAGCTCTACTGCCTCCACTTCTGTAGAGTAGGGACAACAGCAGGCACTTCTGGACATTAAATGAGCATCAAGCTCAGTGTCCAGCAAAATGTACACATGTTTGCCATTATCATTAAAGTAAAAAGAAAAACCCTCAGAGTCTTCAGGTATAAAATGATAAGCAAAAACTGTCCGATAGAAGGATTAAAGGAAAATCTATCAGTTGTGGAGAAAACTTACCATTATAAAAGGGAAAATTACACCAAAGAGAAGAAGAAATGTAACCAAAATTTTAAATTTGCCTTATCAGTAGATAATATTCAGTTCAGCATATCAAGACAATTACAGAATATCAATTTAGCTAAATACATTGTAATAGATTTATATTGGGAGGGTGAATGAAGGAAAATTTTAACAGAGCGAAGTTCATATGTGCCATAAGAGGCAATCATTAAACATCAAAACTGATTCATCAATAAAAAGCAGCAGGGCTTCCCTGGGGCCTCAGTGGTGAAGAATCTGCCTACCAATGCAAGGGGCACGGGTTCAATCCCTGATCCGGGGAGACTGCTCTGCAGCCCGTCCTCCGCAACAAGAGAGGCCACCAGTGAGAAACCCAGGAACCACAACTAGGGAGCGGCCTCCACTCTGCGACCAGAGAAAAACCCATGTGGCAACAAAGACCAAGCACAATCAACAACAAATAAATACCATTATTTTTTTAAAAAGAAGAAAAAGCACCAAAAGCAAATCATTTAGAAGGGTGGATGGAAACACAGGAAGAAATAGCAGAAAGTGTTGCACATGGCTGGTGAGCCAGACACAGGTCAGGCAGCTCCTATTTTTTTCATCATTAGCCTTATAGCACAATATTAGTTAGGACTGTACAAGGCTGCAAGTAACACCAACAGCAACAAAATGTATGCCAGTAACAATGCTTAAATGTAAGAAAGACTATTTTTCACACCAACAGAAACAGAATGTATGCAGGTGACAATCACTTAAATATTAGAAAGTCTATTTGTTGCTCAGGTGAAATGTCATAGGAGTATACCTCAGTTCTGGTGTGGGAGCTCCATTCCATGAATAAAACTTAGGAGAGCAAACCTCCTCCCAGCTCACCACCCCTAGGAAGCAGCCTTCCTTTTTGCAATCCAAAAACCACCTTTCGCCCAATAAGGTGGAAAGAAAGAAAGAAAGTGAAGTTGCTCAATCGTGTCCAACTCTTTGCGACCCCATGGACTGTAGCCTACCAGGCTCCTCCATCCATGGGATTTTCCAGGCAAGAATACTGGAGTGGGTTGCCATTTCCTTCTCCAGGGCAATAAGGTAGGGAAGGGGTGAAAAAGAGACATGTCAGGTTAGGGCCAGCAGTCTTTTCAGGAAGGCTCCTTGAAGCAGTCACACTTGTGCTTGCATCCTGTTGGTGAGAACCTATTCCATGCCCACATTGAGCTGTGAAGGAAGCTTAAGCACAGTCATTAGTATTTATCTGGGACAGCCACATGCCTGACTACAGATTTCCTGTTATGGAAGAACAGGGGATTGGATATGGAATACAACTAGTTGTTCCCACAAGCATTTACAGACTACTTTAAATTTCTGAAACTTTAAATAAAATCTAAAGCAAACTAAATACAACACCATGTGTTATGTGGTAGTTAAGGGTTCAAGCTCTAGGATCAGAGGTCTGGGGACTGAATCCTATATTGTCCACTTAGCATTCCAGTTTTTTATCTGAGCCGACAATTAAAGGAGTTGATCCTAAAAAGTGCTTACAATAGTTGCTGGCATATGGTAAACATTCCATTAGTGTTTGCTTGTTGTGTTGTCATAAACATTCCACAATTATGAAAATAAACAAGCACCTAAGCCTGTGATATCTGAGAAAAACCAATAAATGGAAGAGCCAAGATAAACAGAATAACTGAATCTCCAAGAGACATTTAGAGACTCATTCAAGAAGTAGATTAGATTAGCAAATTTCAGTAAATACCTTAATAATATTCAGGAAGATATGGTATGAGTAAAAAAATAAATAAATGCATAGAAAGGGGCAACACAGCAGTATGTGTGCTAGTTGCAACACAACTAATACAACTAAGGCACACACTCAGATTCTCCAGGCTTCCTCATTTCCACAGACTCACAGTGGCATCCTGGGCCTCAGCCCACCGAACATTGTAGCAACTGCCAGGCAATCACACTATGTGAGGTCAGCCAATCACAGCCCATAGTTTCTGGCTTCTCCCGCCATTTCTGGAAATGGTGTGCATTCTGGTTTCCCCAGAAGGGATGGATGGTATAACTAGTGTTGGAGGTGAGTTAATTCCAGTGGAGTAAACTTGGACCAGTGAGTGATAAGAGATAGGAGAAAGTCGGACCACAAATATGAGAATAATAAGCATGCAATAAATGAGTTCATGAATTTTCTTTTCTGCTGAGTATGAAAATGTTACTAAACATGTTCAAAATTTTATATATTAACAATGGAAACTTATGTATACTATTAGTCAAAGCCCCTAAATTAATCAGTAGAAGAAAACCAAAACCGTCAAGTTAACAAAAATTGAGAGTGTCTTGGGTAATAACAAGCTATCAAGGAGACAACAGCTATGCTGTGAAAAACTAACAGTATAAACATAATATGGAAGTTATAATGGTAAATGCCAGGGGAAAAAAAATCCCAAATATTGTTTTGGCAATTTTTTCTAGGTAGTAAGACCAGGAGGAAAATAAGTTTTCATAGTATATTATTCTACATTGTTTAGTAAAAACTTATAATACTCAGATATTATGTTTCTATAGCTTCAGATATAGATAATTACCTTTTAAATTATGGAAAACTACATAAAGTCTCATGTTGGTGCCAGGGGGAGGTTTTGTCCAAGTTCTGTTCCACGTTTTATTCTTTTGGTTGTTTGAATATTGATGTGAATCAGGTATAACATTTATGAATACAGTTATTAGGAGGGAAATTCATACAGCAATATAGACAATGCCCATCACTTCTAATACAGCAATATAGACAATGCCCATCATGAAGTGAGCAAATAGCTAAGAAGTAAATGACATAATGTATGTAAAGCTTTTAGTACAGAGCTTGATGCCACTAAGTAAACATGGCTATTACTGTCATCTTGATATTGCTGATCTTTGGGGGTTCTAGTTTTCAACTAACTGAATAGCATCCCACATGAAACTTTCAGAAACAAATCTAAAAAAAATTTCTTCCTTCTATCAACTCAGGGGCCAAAGATTTTACAAAAACTCTACGACAAATCCTGGTTCCTACCTTCACTTGTGATGAGGTTCTAAGCTTCAGTCCCCTTCTGAAAAATGGGGACAAGATGAAACTCAAAGGCTATAAATGCAACAAGCCACTAGGACACAGCTAAATCTTCATATGTGAAAGCTACTGTTGTTGCTTTTGTTACAAAGAGCCGTGAATCCAAATCCAGCAAACATACTAAATAAGAAATACCTTGACAAGCATGCAGGTCAAAGACAGATTTCTCGAGTCCCTCCTGTGCAATTGGGAAGCACAAGGGATTCATTGTCCAAATTCCCCACGGCTGCCAAGGCTAGGATCTGCTGCCTCCCTGTGGAATTTCATAGACGACACAGTCATCAGAAGGCAGGGCTTCTGGACTGGGATTTCATCACCAAGCCAAGCTCAGAAAGACCCCCGGGGGCTTCAGACCGTCTTGTTTGTGGGTTATTAATACTTAAGTCTTTACACAATTGTCACCTTCTCAATGAATCCTATTCAGGCTCCTCTGTAAAAGGGCAACTCACACCCACTTGCTTGTAATCTTTCACACTGTTCTAGTGTTTCCCTTTTTTGTTGCATTTATCACCTCGCAATATATTACCTAATTTACTTATTCCTATGCTTATTATTTGTTTTCCGTATTTTTCCTTTTCCTTCACAAGGGCAGAGATTTTTGGAGTTTGTTTGGTCTAATTTGATTCCAAGTGCCTAAAATACTGCCTTCTATACTGTTTACTGAAGAAAAGGAACTCGGTATTTCTTGATTGAAAGGATGAGTGAATGCCTTCTCCTGGACCATGACATGAACTGCTTGGGAACTTTGAAGATATCAAGTGTTTTAGTTGCAATGAACATATGTGCATGGAAAGCCACAGTCCATGGTGCCAGATATAGTTTCTAATACAATCCATACTATATAATGATCAGCAACAGAAATGCAGCAGAAAGGCAGTGACACGTATTCAGGTTTTGCTCCCCCAAGCAGACCCTGCTTTGTGTGCTTGTGTGTGTTATGACCCATGCAGGATTTTGAAGATGATTAAAATGTGAAAGGGAGAACTAATTTCTTCCACGATGATTAGAGGGTAATAAGAGAGAAGAGGGAGTTTCAGAAATCTTCAAGATTTTTATCTTATACTTTTAGCCAATGTGAAAAACATATGAAACTGGCTTTTAAAAAGCACAATCAGAAAGGGGACAGGCAGATCTGAGTGAGATATGAATTCCTTTCTAGTCTAACATAATTCAAGTCCAGGATGTAAGGCTTCAAAGTCAGGGCTGGGTTGAAATCTCACCTTTGAGACCTCATATGAGTCACTTTCACCACCCCTGAACTTCAGTATCCTCATCCATCAAATGCGTATTACCATTTAATCACTGAGAAATACGTGAGATAGTGAATTTGTAAATCAGCCATTGGTGAAACCCAAACCCCAAGAAACAGCTCTTTTTCTCCCTAATTATTTAAAAAAAAAAAACAAAAAAAAAACTGGCTCAAGTCCACCTTCCCATCTACACTGTGAAATTAAGTCTATCTTCCCCGGACTGCGCTTTTCTGGTAGTAGTTTCTTACTCTGGTTCCCTGTATCCAATGAACTGTGACTGGTCTTTGGCTACTGTTTTCCTTTCTCTGTCCCATGTTGAAAGAAATAAGGAATATTTTGTCACTTGTCCCCCACACAGGGCAACTGTATGGCTCATGTCCAGTAAAAACTGGGGGGAGCAGGAGGGACCCACCTCCCAGCAAAAGGCAGCTGCCGAGTAAACGTAGCTGTTCTTAAAGTTTTATTAAACATCCGCCATGGAAATCTGTCATCGGATGTGTTTTGCTGGGGGTAATCCCCTCCCAGCTCCCATCCTCCCAACCCCAGCCTCATCCACTTTTTCTTTCTCCTGGCCACCTATAACCTCTTCCTGAATGTTTGTGTTTCTAGCCTCTCGTGACCCACCTTAACTGAACACTGAATCTGTGTCTGCATTTTCAGACACCCATAAAGAGTGTCTGCTCTACAAGAGACGGCTCTGCTCTACAAAAAGCCATCTCACAGAGGACCTTCACCTCCTCACACAGCAGAGCAGCCACAGAACCTGAGACATACATCCACTGTTTAACACGAGTACAAACATCTTTGCTCTCAGTATGAGGAAGAAGGTAGAACACTTATGCTAGCACCATTAGAAGAAAAGTCTCTTTGCAGTTACATGTTTTCCCTCCTCTGCACCTTGCTAAGCACATGGTTGGTGCTCAGCAAATGGAGCCCTTATGATGATGCTTTCCTTGAGTTGAGATATTTGCAGCTCTGAGAGCAGAAGGCAGAAAGCAAAGCCTGAGATAGAGAAATCAGTGCCGTCTTGGCTGGGTTTTCCCAAAGCAGGACCTGAGATAAGGACTCTGGAGCAGGTGGTTTATGTGGAAGCCAGGAAGCAGGGGGAGAAGAGAAGGGGGAAGTGGGACAAGCTGATAATAGGCCTTGAAGACGTGGGTGAGTGCTCCAGGCCAAGGGGCTCCATCACATTGGGGAACCTTGGAGGAAGCAGGACAGAGATCAGGGGCCATTTGTCCATGACTCCCGACCTTCACAGATTAGCGTCTGCCTCTGGGGCACATTAACCTGTCTTTCATGCTGCATTTACAGGCTTGTCTTGCTATACGTGGAATCGTTGCCACTGTTGTGGACAAGTCCGAAGGGGAAGGGCAGGGCCATTCCTTCACTTGAATCGCGAGCTCTTGTTCTACCCAGGTGCAGGGGAATACAGAGGTGGGCACAGGGAGGCGGAGAGGGCTGAGAACAGTATCTGTGCTGGGAGGCAAAGGCAAGAGCCCTGGATCTCAGTCCAGATGTGGCTGCTAAGTACTGTCGACTAAGAACTTGAGTCTTCTGCACCCTTCACCTTTTCTGTCCTACTATGGGCAAGAAGAAAGAATGACTTCCACTGTGAACACACACTGGGTGTAGATGAATTAATCCCCTGGGAATTCCTGATGGGGATCTTGAACTACACAAGTAATAAGACAAGATATTTTTCTCTGTTCTACAGACAGGAAAACTAAGACCAGGAGAGCTAAAGGTATATACATATATGCCCAAGGTCACTCAGCTATACTACAGAAAAAAACTAAGCTTTGAGGCCATGCATTTAAAATTCTCAAATCCTTGCTCTTTCAGTCATCCAATATGAAATGGGGAAATCCATCACAATCTGAACATACACAACAGAACACTGCAACACCAGGCAAGCAAAGCTTCTCTCAAAATGACACAGATTTGTTGCTGTGCTCAATAAAGCAGCCGCCCTTCTGTATTTCCTTCCTTCCTTATTAACTGTGCTGAATGCAGTCTCTGTCCATCTTTGCTCCTTGTAACATCTGCAGTCAAGAAGCAGGTGCTATTTACTCTAAGTCCATGCTGCCTTGAGGCCCTTAACACCTTAGGGGCCCAGGAAGAAGGGTCTGGCAGGCAGAAGGACTGAGATGGACTCAGGGAGGCTGGGAGTTAGGTAACTCATTTGCTAAATTTTGGAAAGCGCCACATTTATATTGCTCGGCTCTACACACACACACACACATATTCCCCCCAGCTAGCTGCCTCTAGATACATACACACTCACACATACATTTACACACACATGGAGTACACATTCCCCTCAGCTAGCTGCCTCTACATACACACACACTACTCACTCCCCCCAGCCAGCTGCCTAACCTTTCCAATCCAATGCAGTGAGTTGGGCTGGAAGTAAGGCTGGCAATTCTTTCCTGTGTCTGAGATTCCATAGGCCACAAGACACTTTCTGCTGGACCAGATCCTGAACTAGTAGAATTCATATTACTTGGATGTTTCTGTTTTTCTGTTAACTTTCCTTTTCAAGGGGTATTTTTATGAGTCATTTGCTGGCTTGTCTTCTCCCAAGTCATCTGATTTCCATTTAGATGCTGCTCCAGCTTCACGATGAATTTTCTTTTTCTTTTAAAGTTGTTTTCGTTGGACTTAATTGGTCTGGTACTGTCTCTGACTGAAGTTTTGTTTCTGCTCGTTTTATGGGTGCTGGATGTGAGATTCATTTGGCTTAGTCAGCTCTGTATTTTCTTGTGTACTTTCTTACTTTTCACCCCTTTCCCCCTACTGTTTTGCAATCAAGTAACTAAATCTTCATAGATTTTTCATTTGGCTTTATTTTTCCTAGTTGAGTTTTACTGTTCTCTAAGTGTTTCTTTCTCCTTTATTTCTCAATATACTTTGTTCCTCTCTTGCTTTGGGACTTTGCTGAGGGAGTGATGGCTTTTCAGTCTTCTTGTAAGAGGTTCCTATAGCCTCATTTGTCTTGGACAGCCCTGCTGTTCTACTGTCCGGTCCAATACTCTTTTGAAAATGTCCCAGTTAGTGGATAAATTAAATGGTTGCTGTATCTGAAAGTGGGTTTGTTCCACTTTAATGTGCAAACCAGGACTAAACATGCTTCAATTCTATGGATCCAATGCCTGAAGACACATCCTTTTTTACATGTTACTCTCCGTGGGTTTACCTATAGTCTGAAAATGCTCCCTTTCTTTTCCTGAGAGTATATAATAAGGTAAAGTTGTTGATATACCTTGTGAGTAAATTTAAACTTGTGACTGGGTATCCATGTAGAATATGTCCCTAAGAAAGTATGGTAACTGACTGAAGATGGGAAATGAAAACAGGTAGGGAGGGGTACACATTATTGCTTCATTTAAACTAAAGTGCTGAAATTAATGCTGCAATATCTTAAGTTCTGTTTCCCTATTTTCCAGAAAAACAAGGAACCCTGGGGTCCCTCCCTGCATTTATGCATTCGTAAGGGCTTTAGTTCACTGACCTGGATCTGAATCCCAGCTTCATTCCTCTCTAACTGTCCAATCTCCAACAAATTACTAATGCTTCTCCAGTCTTCTTCTGCCACTTGAAAATGCAGATAACAAAGGGCTGACCATTCAGAATGTTGTGATGATTAAATAACATATATGTGGTACCAGACAGTAGTGGCAGTTGCACACCACTGTGTATGTGCTAAATGCCATGAATTTAGACTTTAAAATTGTTGATTCTATGTCAGTCCACCTCAACAGAAATTTTTAATTGAAGGGAAAGACAATTTGTGTGAAAAGTTCTAATGCATGGTGGTTGCTATATGGCCCGTTCTCTGCTCTTAATAAAGGGTCAAGCTGTTCTGGGGCCTGACTGTCACAGAGCCAGGTTAGCCCAGGTGGGGCACCACACAGTGTCAGCAGACGCCATTCACTTGCAGAACAAGCAAATAGCGTCCCCTGTTGTTCTGTGGCAATCTGGCCCGCTGCTTATGAATCTGGATGGTTTGTATCAGAATTCCCTGAGTCAACTTATTAAAATGACAAACATGCAGATTCCACTTCTGGAAAATCTAATTCAATAATTCTTGGGTGGGGCTCCTGATTTTCATTTTCCAACTCGCTCCCTGGGTGAATCTTACACGTGTGAGAATCAACAATTTAAACTCTTTACATCACCCTGTGATCCAGGAACCATAGTCCAGTGAGCACAGTCAAATGTGTCGGCTGGTACTTTAACTAGGATACTACTAATAAAAATGTCTCATAGTTGTACTTTATACTCACGTGGTCCTCACAGGCTTTCTCTCAAGCAATGGGCAGCGCTTCTGATCCCGTTTCACAGATGTGGAACTGAGGTGCAGAGTTCCATCTACAGTCACACAGCTCTCCAGGGGTGGACCCAGGACTGGATCCCTGACCTCCTGACATTCATCCACTGAGACTTTCCTTCCTCTGAAAATAAAATTATTCTCATTAACTTCCAAAGCACTTTTTCTTGTTTATGCTTCTTGGGAATTTTTTCCCCATATTCTATCTCTCCTCAATTTTTTCTCTTTAAAGAGTTGACTTCCTCCTCAAATATCAGCATTATTCCTCTTCATTTATAATACTTTTTTTTTTTAACAAAGCATTCAGTTGTTTAGTTACTAAGTCATGCCCAACTCTTTGTGGCCCCATGAGAGCATTCAGAGGGGGTGGTTATATGAGTGACCATTCAACTTTACAATCAACGCACATGCGATCACCAAGAAGAGAGGCAGAGGAAAGGACTGCTTAATACATTGAGACAGGAGAAAAGTCACAGAGGGGTGTGTGTGTGTGTGTGTTTGCAAACAAATTTATGGAAGTACATTTATGCATTCATGTTATCCGTGATGTGCCTTCTGGGTAAGGTAAACAACTATTCCAGTGTGCTGGTTCCTGGAAAACAAGACTTGGTTTCAACACTGGGAAAGTTTCAGGCAAATAAAGATGCACTAGTCACCTTACCCCTGGGCCATGATGGGATTGGAGGTGGGGTGGATGGGTGAGGGGCAGGCGGGAACAGACCTGTGGCCCTTCCACTGTTTTCATTAAAACAATCTTTGCAGACTTCAGGGCGCTCCAGCAGTTGCTTTGACTTAGCTTTAACTCCAACTGCCTGGGTTCAGCTGAGATGATGGATGATCTTATCTAAGGCAACTTCCAGCTCAGGACATCAATTGCCCCATTTGCTAAAGTGGGATTAGTGATAACAAGCATTTCCATAGAATTCAGACAACTGGATCAATTAAATCACTTACAATATTATTTGGTTCATAGCAAAAAGTGCCAGATATGCAACAGTTAGAACTGGACATGGAACAACAGACTGGTTCCAAATAGGAAAAGGAGTAGGTCAAGGCTGTATATTATATTCTATGCATATAATTATATGTATATTAACTTATATGCAGAGTAATCATGAGAAACACTGGGCTGGAAGAAGCACAAGCTGGAATCAAGATTGCCGGGAGAATATCAATAACCTCAGATATGCAGATGACACCACCCTTATGGCAGAAAGTGAAGAAGAACTAAAAAGCCTCTTGAAAGTGAAAGAGGAGAGTGAAAAAGTTGGCTTAAAGCTCAACATGCAGAAAACTAAGATCATGGCATCTGGTCCCATCATTTCATGGCAAATAGATGGGGAAACAGTGGCTGACTTTATTTTTCTGGGCTCCAAAATCACTGCAGATGGTGACTGCAGCCATGAAATTAAAAGACACTTACTCCTTGGAAGGAAAGTTATTACCAACCTAGATAGCATTTTCAAAAGCAGAGACATTACTTTGCCAACAAAGGTCCGTCTAGTCAAGGCTATGGTTTTTCCAGTGGTCATGTATGGATGTGAGAGTTGGACTGTGAAGAAAGCTGAGCGCCAAAGAATTGATGCTTTTGAACTGTGGTGTTGGAGAAGACTCTTGAGATTCCCTTGGACTGCAAGGAGATCCAACCAGTCTATTCTAATGGAGATCAGTCCTGGGTGTTCTTTGAAAGGACTGACGCTGAAGCTGAAACTCCAATACTTTGGCCACCTCGTGGGAAGAGTTGACTCATTGGAAAAGACTGATGCTGGGAGGGATTGGGGGCAGGAGGAGAAGGGGATGACGGAGGATGAGATGGCTAGATGGCATCACCGACTTGACAGACATGAGTTTGAGTGATTAAAAAAAGGAAAACTGTCTGATATCCTGGCACTGTTTTTGGTCTAAGTTGTAATGATAGCTGTGTGTGTGATTCTCTGTGTCTCATCTTCTAAATATTTTCCACAGCTGTTCTTCTTTACTCTGTTATTAAATAATCTGTTTGACTTCAATTTATTTCAGTTGTCAAAATATAAAGCAGACCCTCTCTTTTGTCACATGCAGGAATGGGCCCAGTCCTACTTATTTGCTTATTGAAAGACTGTTGGTTTCCTTCTTTATCTGGTAGAAAGGGATGGCCAAAACAAGCACATTTCTGCTTTATTTAACTGCCAGCTGTGGCACTTTCTTTGTCTTAAAAACTGTTTCTCACCCAGAAGTGCTTTGAGCGAGACTCAACAATGGAAAACAATTCATTCATCCCTGCCACAGGGTCCTGTTTATCCTGCCATTGTCCAGGAAACGACCTGTTTGCTTAACCAGAGGGCTTTGGGTTAAGCCTGTTCGAAAAAGTCCCCTGCTTGGAGATCACAAATATGTGACAATTTTGAGTCTGGGGTTTCCTTAAAGATTCCTTACTCCAAATCTCTCAACGTTTTTCAGTAGGACGCAGGAATTCAAAAGCAGAAAAGTACAACTATTTATTCAAGCTGACAAACATTTTTTTCTTCACAATAGGACTGCAAACAGAACTTGATTTCAGGAGTTTGCTGCTCATTCCAACGTTGCCTTGAAGGCAGAACCTGTTTCATACTTGTACTCTGATAAAAACAAGTTGTTCTTCTTTTTAAATCCAATACAAATGCCACCTGTGCAAATTGCCCAACTTCTTTCTTACCTTTCCATTACTTATTTTTAATGGCTCTAAAGCAGAAGACAACAGAGCTGAATGGCTGAGAATTCAGTTTTGGGGACAGGCTGCCTGAACTCACACCTTGGCCTGGCAACAATAGGCAAGTTCCTTCACCTCCCTCATTTCTACTAACAGTGAAACTTTAGCATACGGGGTCTCTGGAAGAATTAATGACATAGTAAACACAAGAGACTTAAAACTGGGCTTGGCACTTGGGAACAAACAGTGCTAATTTCCACTGGACACGTGGATATATTTATACCAGACATGTTGCCTGACAAAGCCTTGGCTTTCTCTGCCCACTGAAGCCAAATAAAAAACACGGAGACAGAGTCTGGAGGAAATATAGGATATAGAAAGGTGGCTTTAATTCTCAGCCAGCAAAGAACTGTTGGGGGTGTGAGGGGCACGTGGGACAGAGTAGGTTCCTGTCTCAAGATCTGCCCCCACCTTTCCATGAGGAGTCTAGGGGCTTATATAAGATGAGGGCTTGCAGTTAGGGGTCTGTGGTATGGAAGGATCTTCCTTACACCTCTGTTCCTTACACCTTCTTCTTGCATTGTTTCAAAAACAGTCATAGGATGGTGTCAGTTACCCAATAATTGAGTCTGGTGGCCCTGCTGCCTCCTTCTTTCTGTAATGCAAAAAGAGAAAAACTAGAGGGGTGGTCTGTGAAGAGAGTGCTGTAAAGGTGAGCACCACATAGAGGATGTAATTAGCATAGAGTCAAAGGATAATAGGTGCAAAATGTAGCTCATGCAGAGTTAGGGGCAGAAAAGCAAATTTAGTTACAGGCCACAGATTAGGAACAATTAAAGTAAAAACTAGGAGTGACCAGGCCTGTTCACGGTTTCCTTCTTTTTTCTCAGGAAAGAAAAAAAAACCTCGTTCCTCTTTTTTTTTTTTTTTTCTTTTTTTCACTGCAATGGACAGAGTAGGGATTTGGAAACTCTCTCAAGCAGGGATAGGCTACTGGGTAGCTAGTGAGTGTTCACGTCTGCCCAGCTCCCTCATTCCCTTTCTCTGGTAACAACTTCAGTCTTTGTGAGAATTGCTTTTGGTGGGCTTGCCCACTCCAGCACCAAATGAATTCACTGACCTACATTTGGCCAATCAGGTCCTTCCCCTGGATTTTACAAATAGACACTGTGATCATGATAATGACAGCAATGATTAAAATAGTGAAATCTTTATAAAAGGCACTTACTGTGTGTCAGGCTCAGCTCTAAGCACTTTATAAACTTAACCATCATGACAACCTAAGGAAGTAGATCCTACTGAAATAGGCTGGGACCGAGGACCCTTTAATGGAGTGCCTGCAACCTGGACAAAAGTCTCCTCCAGCAACTATATAAAGAACCTAAAGGGACTGAGAAATGGAGTATTTCCTGTCAAATCAGTAAAGAAGGATGTCACTGTTATCAGTGATTGCAGCTCTCCAACGTGAGCCATGAGCCCTGAGAAAACTAAGGAAGGAAAAGAACACCTGCCGTCTAGCAGTCAAAGCCTGCAGCCACTCCCTATGGTGAGCCCCGAGGAAGCTCAGGATGTGAAAACAGAATACTGGCCTCAGATAGGTGACGTGCATATCAAAGGAATGACTTTCGCGTACCCAGACTCTTGTGTCTTCCCATACAAAGAAAAGTGCTGAATTCCTTGAGATATCTGGTTCTCCTCTAATTAACAATAACCTTTTCATGTTCAGACTACCTGCCCTTTGTCACAAAACTGCTATAAAATCTGGTCCCCACCTCGCCGCCCCCTCCCCACCTGCTCGGAGCAGCTCTCTCAGTGTTATTTGAGATGCTGTCTCCTGGCTTGAGGTCCTACAAACTCTCACCAAAAAAAACATAACTCTCAACGATTAGGTTGTGAATATTGTTTAAGTCTACAGGACTAAGAATAACTGTCCACATACACAGTTGGGGCAATTATGAACAATAAGATACAAAAAGACCAAAAACCAACGGCCATTTCTGAGATGCTGGGAGTAAAAGCAAGGTACCTCCCTCCAACCCCTGGCAACCACTAATCTACTTCATGTATCTATGGATTTGTCTACTCTGGGCATTTCACATCAACAGAATCATATAATAAAAAGACTTTAAGAAATTAGTATTTTCATGCAAAGAAAGGCTTTACGGGTACTCAAAGCGCCCACTGACATGCACGATGCAGAGTTCAATGTTTAAGCATCTTCCTTCTGTAAAGCTCTTACTCAAGCTTTGTGGGTGACATAAAGAGGGATATTATTCACTTTCAGACTTCAAAAAGCATGTATATCATACAGACTGTAATTAAGCTACCACAGTTAGGTTAAAAAAAATGGTGTAGTACAGACCATTCTATACAGTGCAACCTAATACATAAGCAGTTATTAAAGTTCACTTGTGATTTTAAGTCTTTGGTGGTGTGCTATTTTCAGAGAATTTTATTGCTTAATATATATACTTGGGCTTCCCTAGTGGCTCAAGGGTAAAAGAGTACATCAGTCAATGCAGGAGACTGATTTGATCCCTGGTCGGGAATATCCCACATGCCTCAGGGCAATTGAGACCTCGCACCACAACCACTGAGGCTTGTGCTCGAGAGCCCGGGAGCCACGACTACCAAGTGCTAGCGCTGCAACTACTGAAGCCCAAATGCTTTCGAGCCTGTGCTTTCCAACAAGAGAAGCCACCACAATGAGAGAATCACAACTAGAGAATAGCCCCCCCCCCCACAGCAACTAGAGAAACGCCTAAGCAGCAAGGAAGAACCAGCACAACCAAAAACTTTAAAAATATATATATTTAATTAAGGACATATTCAACCAAGTAACAAATATCTGGGGGAAGAAATGCCCTCCAAATGTGTCAGACATGGTGTAAAGTGCTAAAAATACAGATCCCCAAGAGCTTACTGACTGAGTCTAGTAAGAATCTGGAGCATTAGCCAGCCCTCAAAATATTCATTTAATGAAAAGAAGGGAAATATGCTGAAATGTTAGGAGGATCTCCTTCTAGGTTACTGGATTATGGATCAATGTTATCATTCTCTTCTTTTTACTCTCATATTTTTTAGGTGTTTTTTAGAATGAACTTGCATTGTTTTAATAGTTAGAAAACCAGACTTTGATAAATCTATTCTCTACAAGAAGCTATATATAGAGAAAAGAATCCAAATAATTTGTGGTACGGCTAAATGGACATTTTTTATTATTAAGATGATCTTTCATAAAAAGGGTTAATGTTTTAAATGAACTTTTTTCTTTTTTGGTTTTGTTAAGCCTAAAACTAACTGTTTGTTTTTAAGAATCAAAAATCTTTCAAAGTGTTGTCTAGCTATGGCATTGATATGTCTCAATTTCAAACATTTGTTTTATTGTTCCCCATACATTCATACTTTGGCCTCTTTTCATTCTGATGCTTAAGAGATTATTGCTTTGAGGAATGTGGTTACTCCAATTAAAACCTTGGAATAACTTAGGCTGTGTAGACCAAGTTTCTTGTTCAAGTAAACATCATTAATAAAAAATTTGCTCTGGGAAATGTGTAGTTTTGCAGATTTCTATTCCCTGAGGGGGGAAAGCAATTAAAAAGTTAAAGAAGTACATTTACAATAGAATAAATGCATTCAAACATATATGCTTTCTTCATACATTCAGTTACTATTTATTGAGGAGTTCCTCCATAAAGAATCCACCTGCAATGCAGGAGCCACAGGCTCAATCCCTGGCTCAGGAAGATCCTTTGGAAAAGGAAATGGCAATCCACTCCAGTATTCTTGCCTGGGAAATCCCATGGACAGAGGATCCTGGCGGGCTACAGTCCAGGGGGTCGCAAAGAGTCAGACACAACTGAGCAACAGAGCATTCATGCGTCCTGTGTGTCAGGCACAGTACATTGGTTAATTTGTGCAACCCACCTCATAACGTAACAAACCAGGATTTAGTTCCCACCATTTCAGACATGGAACTGAAGTCTCCAGCAACCTGTTAATCCCCTAAGATCATAGCGCTGGTATGAGGAGGAAGTGAAGTTTAAAATCAACTCTTTTGGATTTCCAAACCCATGTTTTTCCTCCATATTGTATTTTTTTTGATGGAACAATGAGTAAAAAATATATTTTAAAGTAGACTGGGATTTCTTGATTAATACTACTGACATTTTGGATCAGAAGATTCTCTATTGTGGGGGCTATCCTATGCATTTCAGGATGTTTTGCAGCTTCCCTGGCTTCCCTGTAAGATGCCAGTATCATCCCCATTTATGATAACCAAAAATGTTTCCAGACATTGCTAAAGCCCCCTGGGGTCAAAGTCATCCCTGGCTAAGAATCATGTACTAAATCATATTCACATTATTCAGAGGGAAAATGATCAGTTTTCAGAAAGATAAAACATAAAGGAATTTCCAAAGTCTGCTTAAAGGAGCTCATGATTATGTCAACATGAAACAAATAGGAACAGATATTGGAGATTTGACAATAATTGGTCTGGTGCAGACAGCTCAGTGAGGTAACTGAGACTCCAGAGCGGCTGTCTGCCAACTTTCCCCTTTCATTCACCACCCTGCCTCTGGGATAACAGCACTGAAGAGTAAGGGTTATGTCATATTTATACAAGGAAAGCAGGCTTTTCATTATAACATAAAGTATAGCAGAGTCCTTCAGAAACATTAAATCACGTGAGATAAAAATCCAGAAAAGCAGTCAGGCAGTTAACTTTTTTAGAAATGCCAACTCAACAACAGTCATTAGTCTAGACCCCTCATTAGTCTAGACCCCTGGGAATTCTCAAGGCAAAAAAAAAAAAGTAGACTCCTTCATAGAGTTTGAAGTCTAGTAAGGAAGAAAGATATTAGGCAGACGTATTGTGCACAATTAATTAAATAATTAACAAAAATGTGTGGGCTGCAAAGATGAATCCTTGTTATGTGTTTTGATGCCCCGCCAAAAAGCACACAATCACCATTTATGCGAGGTATTAAGCCAGTATGTCTGAGCTCCAAATTCTTTTCTTTACATTCTGCCCTCTGGCTAAGCATTTTCCAGATGCTTCCATCAGGTGGCTTCCTGCTGGATTCTGTTAACAAGAAGCTTACAGGGAGCTCTGAAGGCAGGAGGAACTGAGAAGACAGTAGGCTTTGCTGGAGAAGGGATTTCCTTCTCTCTCTTTGCTTAGTGTTCTTGTTAAAGTTGCCCCAGCCTTTCAGCCCAGTGCAGCAGCTAGTTCCCGCCTCCAGTTCCTTCTGGCAATCCCAGAACAGCTCCATGCTCTACAGAGAAGCCAGAAGTAGATGGGAAGTGTCCTTCCTCAGAGCGTCTCAATTCTGATAATCTCAAACTGTTTCCTTTTGTTTTTCACGAGCTCCAAGGGATAATCCACTGAATTAGCTCAGTGCTATGGTTTTTCCAGTACTCTTGTGTGGATGTGAGAGCTGGACCATAAAGAAGCCAAGTGCAGAAGAACTGATGCTTTTGAACTGTGGTGCTGGATAAGACTCTTGAGACTCCCTTGGACTGCAAGGAGATCAAACCAGTCAATCCTAAAGGAAATCAACCTCGAATAATCATCGGAAGGATTGATGTTTAAGCTGAAGTGCCAATAATTTGGCCACCTGATGCAAAGAGCTGACTCAATGGAAAAGACCCTGATGTTGGGAAAGATTAAGGGCAAAAGGAGAAAGGGGCAGCAAAGGATGAGATGGTTGGATGGCATCACCGACTCAATGGACATGAGTTTAAGTAGGCTCCAGGAGTTGGTGATGGACAGGGAAGGCTGGCGTGCTGCAGTCCATGGGGTCAAAAAGAGTCGGACACGACCGAGCAACTGAACTGAACTGAACTGACAAAGTAGAAGCACAGGTATCCTTGCTGTGAACCAAGGCAAGGAGAAGACAATGGCTTCAAGTAGTCTGTACTCAACGGGGCAGCTTCATAAGACAGAATCAGTAGGCAAGGGCTTGGGGACAGAGCAGTGAACGAGACAAAGTCCCTGCCCTCATAAAACTTGTGATCTAGCAGAAAGATCTAGACAATAAACAAGTCACAAATGAGTCACATGATTTGACAGAACTATAAGGTCCACAAGCCAGGTGGTTTACAACAAGATAAATTCATTTTCCTACAGTTTTGGAAGCCAGAAGTCCAAAATTAACGTTCTGGGAGGGCTGGGCTCCCTGCAAAGGCTCTAGGGAGGATATTTCTTAGTCTCTTCCAGCTTTTGGGAGTGCCAGACATCCCTTGGCTTGTGGTCACACTAACTCCTATCTCTGCCTCCATTTTCACATCACCTTTTCTTCTCTGTGTGTCTTTTATGAGGACACTTTTCTTTGGATTTAGGGCCCACCTGAACAATCCAGGATGGGCTCATCTTAAGATCCTTACCTTAACAACATCTACAAAAATTCTTCTTCCAAAATAAGTCACATTCAGAGCTTCCAGAGATTAAGATGTAGCTGTATTTTTCTGGAGCCACCATTCAACCCATTACATGGGCGAAGGAAGAAGACAGTGACGAGGCCAGAGTAAGGCAGGCAGTTTTAGGTAAGGCTAGGACACACCTCAGTGAGCACGAGGGGCAGTCATGGACATCTGAGGGAAGAGCTTTCCAGACAAGAGAAAGAACAGGTTGGAAGAGCAGGGTCTTCCACCCCTCCCTTCCTTTCCCACTGCACCCTAAATACATTTCTTTTTCTGCTTCATGACATATTAATGTTCCCTCTGCATGGAACTCTTTAAATCTGTCTCCATGTAGTAGAAACCTATCATACTCTGCTTTCCATTCCCTTGGCCCCCTAGTGCCTTTGGCCCCAGCTGCAGTGGACACTCCTGTAAGGTCAGATTCACCTTGTGTTCACACCATTGTGCCCCAGGCTCCCAGTCTCTCCTTCCTCTTTGCGCCTCAGCCCACCTGACTCTGTAGGAGCTGCTCAGCCAGAGGTGTGAGGAATTAATGCCCCCAGAGTCTGAAGCCACTTGATAAATGCTCTTGATGCTTCAACTGGACATTCTGGCTGGCATTTTATATACTTCCATCTCTTTCCACATGAATGTAAGCACTGGGAGGGCAGGGACTTTCTGACTCTGCAAATCCAAATATCCTCTGTTGAGTGATTCTGTGTGCATTGGTTATTTCAATCCCTCCACAACCCAGGGATTAAAATCTTGATTTTATGAGAAATCATCTCAATATTATTTAACCTTTGCTATTCTAAAATACACTAAAAGTATTATCTACTATACTTTATTCTGGAAAATAAATTAGAATTTCAATGTAAATTGCAGTAATTATACCTCAATCTAATCTTTATCAAAGTAATATAGGGAAAAGTGGAATAAGACTAATGCTATTTCTGTCAAATTAATTTATTTTTAAACTAAAACCCAAAGATTAATTTTAAAAACTCACCTATAAAACTGAATAATTGGAGTCTTAGGCAACCTGTTAATTCACCAATTATACTCCAAGATCTTCTCCAAAACAGTGAAATGTTTTGGGGCTGTACCACATGTCACGTGGGAGCTTACTTCCCTGACAAGATATCAAAACTGTGCCCCCTGCAGTGGAACTACAGAGTCTTAACCACTGGACTGCCAGGGACGTTCCTAAAAAGTCAAATTTAAAATCAAGTTTTCTAGATCTAAATCAATACATTTTTCACTGTATTACACTTTCTTTTATTGAATAATGAAACAGAACTTTGGACGACACTGGCCATCAAGTAAAACCTGATTAAATTGTGGGGGCTGAATTTCTTTTATTAAACTGTGTTTTTCCGAAACAGGGATGGGAACTAATATTTATTAAGCATCTACATCAGCGTTATTTGATTTCCTCACTAATCACATAATGGAAGATGTACTTTACAAATCCTTTTCAGTGATCTGGAAGCCCTCGATTTGACATAGAAGCACTTTCTTTTGAAGGGAAGCTGGGATAGCTGATTAAAAAAAAAAATTAACCTCATAAAAGGTTATAGCTCAGCTGCCTTCAGTCAAATCAGTCCCAGTTATGATATGGCAGTAACATCATCAGATCAGTTACAGGAGGTACCATGTGGCCACATGAGAGAATGCTGCCAATCATTAACTGACTCAAAATAAGTCTGCTAATACAAATGTCATCTACTCTGGCTCTCATTTTTAACTATAGTTTTAATCCCTGTTCTGATCTCCTTATCCAAAGTAATATTTACAGGCAACTGGCATTCTATCCAGGATATTTACCTACCTTAAACTATCCTCACAACCATCTAGAAGGTGTGTAACCATTAAAGTCCTCATTTAATAGCAGGATCACAGAAAGTCTTAATTACTGGTGAGGAGAGGGGAGATAGGAAAAGTCACAGGCTACTCTCAGGGACACTCTGGGAACAAAAATGTATATAATCAGATGAAGCACAATCACATACACATACAATACATATATACTTTCAAGGGTGTACACGGAACCCGATAGGTCCAAATATAAAGTTATACAAAAACTTAAGAAATCCTGACTAGGAGATTCAGGCTCAGAGAGCTACCAGCAGCAGTAACTTGTCTGAAGTTACCTAAACATGAAGGCTCTAGGTGTATGGAGATTCATATCTGTTTAACCCCAAAGTCTGCTTCCAAGGGGGCAATACCATGTAATTTCCCAAGAAGTGTCAGTCAATTCATACCCAAGCACATTCAGATTAACCTAGACAGCATAAAGAAGAGCATAACCAATATCAGCCCAACTTCATTAACCTCGGGCCGAGTGCACTTGCCTGCTAACTCAGGAAAGATCTGAAAGCGGGAGCCCATCTGACTGTGGTGCATCCCGCAGCGCGACAGTCCGCTGGCCACCGGGCGCGTCCTGGCTTTATCTCATCAAGGCGGGTCTGTGGAGCCCACTCAGGAGCGGCCAGCTGCCTTTGCTGTTGATTGGCCTGAACATTAGCAAAGTGCTGAGAAAACGTGGACACCCATCTCCAGAAGGAGACGCAGACTAGGACACACTAAAGATCCCAGTTACCAACAGGCTCTGGATCAAGCTGAACAAAGCCAAGCCTTTTATTTTAGACTTGTCAGTTTTTATTATCTCCACATGAAATGAAGAGGGAGCACCGTGATGGGCACTTGACTGAGAAAATTAAACGACTTTAGCTCTAATCTAGGAAACTGTAGAGAGGCTGGGGCTCTGGGCTATTTTAATTTGCTGATTTAGCCCCATGAAGATGCTTAAATTATAATGATGACTTTTTTATTAAGATGGGGAAAAAAATAAAACAATACCAGAGACTGGCATTTCTTTCATAGGGAAACCATTCATTCAGTTGTCTTGGTAGCTTAACATTTTATTTATATTACCTTAATATTCAAGCACGCACACAATATTTAAGCATAATTCATTTGGGTCCCAGGTTTTACATTAATGTGAATAACAAGAATTTTGAGTCCTGAATTATAGTTTTGAATAGTCTGAAGTTGCATTTTAGAAAATTACCAGAAGATGGCAGTATCTGACAAGGAGTTTGGATCGTTTTCTCCCTGCTCTCCCTCCAACGTAGCCAAAAGTCGCACTTAAAAGTCATGGCAAATGGATGCAAAAATATAGGCAATGCCTTACAATTGCGCTCGGTAGCTGATATGAGTTGTTTCAATCCTTTTGAAAAAAATTTAAAAATAATTATTTGAATGCTTCCTCTAAATAGCCCAAATAGTGGGTTCAATTTATTTCAATAAATACCATTAACTGTGACAGGGGCTTCCCTGGTGGCTCAGAGGTTAAAGCGTCTGCCTGCAATGTGGGAGACCAGAGTTCAATTCCTGGGTCGGGGAGATTACCCTGGAGAAGGAAATGGCACCCCACTCCAGTATTCTTGCCTGGAGAATCCCATGGACGGAGAAACATGGTGGGCTACAGTCCACGGGGTCGCAAAGAGTCGGACACGACTGAGCGACTTCACTTTCACTTTAACTTATAGTAATATAAATGAATTTCCATCAATAAGAATGCTTTTTTAAAATATAGCTTTAATGGGGATGTTACAACTCTTTGCCTCATGAATTTCTAATAACAATATCATTAGAGTTTTTCAATTCATTATTAATGTGCGCCAAGCACTAAATTTTATATATATATATATATATATATATATATATGTATATATACGTATATAGGTATGTGGAGCTAGGCAAGCTGCTAGACATCTCTCTTTCCCATAGGCACCAAGAAATAATAAACAAAAAGAAAATAACCAAGGGTTAAGAGAAAAGAATTTGGAATTTAGAGTCTGCCAGTTCTGGTGAGAACTGCAGTTTTACTTAACCTGAAAACTACATTTTACTATTACTACCTTTTTTCCACAATGTCCTTTCTTTCTGTCTGGTTGAGATTATATCTCAGTAACTGTGCTTTGCAATGAAAAATGACACTATTTTATTCAATAAGTATACCTGAATTTGAGGATACAGTGGTGAAAAAAGCCAAGCCCTTCCTCTATGAAGCTTCCATTCTGGTTAGCAGAAACAAACAATAAAGATGTATACAAATAACATACCAGTTGTAGAAGTGATAATTAGTACAAAGAAAATTAAGGCAGGAAAAGAAATGCATAGTGGAAACGGAGGTGGGCTGGCGAGGCCTTTCAGAGTTGCTGGCTTTGGGGTTGAGTCCTGGGTGGTGAAAGTGGTGAAACAATCTCACAGAAGACCATCCATGCTGAGAAACAGCAAATGCAAGGGCACTGAGGCAGGAAGGGACTGAGTATAATTAAAGAACTGTGAAGAAGCTCATGGGATGCAGCAAATTGAGTGGGAAAGGGTGATAGGAAATGGAGCCAGAGAGGAAAGGCGGAGGTCAGATCATGAAGGGCCTGGATACTTAGGCTAAAGAATTCTAAGTAAATTTCATTCTACATGTGTGGGGAGACACTGAAGATATAAAGCAGGAGGGTGATAGAGTCTGAGTCACCCTTTCACAGGATGTCCCTATGAACCATCATCTCCTCATTTTATACTTAAAGAGATTGAGGTATTCAGTGATTATAGTGATTTGCTCAAGATCACCAAGCTAGGAAGGGATGGGTTCACTGAACTTCACTCATATATGCAGCAAAGTGAAGTCGCTCAGTCGTGTCCGACTCTTTGTGACCCCGTGGACTGTAGCCCACCAGGCTCCTCCATCCATGGGATTCTCCAGCCAAGAATACTGGAGTGGGTTGCCATTTCCTTCAATACTCTTACTAAAGCCAGCTGTGAGATCCATACTTACAGTTATGAAGAATAGTAAGAGATGCTATCCTTGCCTTTTAGTTTTAAAATTTAATTGAAGAAATGAGAGAGATTCAGAAAGAAGACACAATTTGAATAAAAACTATTATGCATCAGTTGATNAATACTCTTACTAAAGCCAGCTGTGAGATCCATACTTACAGTTATGAAGAATAGTAAGAGATGCTATCCTTGCCTTTTAGTTTTAAAATTTAATTGAAGAAATGAGAGAGATTCAGAAAGAAGACACAATTTGAATAAAAACTATTATGCATCAGTTGATAGAAATAACGTTAACAAAATAAGTGGATTAACCAGGATGCAACCATCAATTAATCAGATTTGGGCTTCACCAAAGAAAACAAAGGCATACCTAAAATTTTTAGACATGTACTCTGATGGACTCACCCTAAGACGATCCCCCTAAGTGCACACCTTGTATAATTCCCTCACCTTGAACAAGTCCAGGACCTCTGACTTGCTTCTAACCGACAGAGCAAGGCAAAGGTGATGAGATGTCACTTCTGTGATTGTATTTCTTTATTAAGAATCTATCTTAACAAAAAGGGTAAAGCCTCTCCTCGAGCTAAAGAAGCAAATTACCATGATTTCTAAATGGGAATGAATTCTGCCAACTCTGTGAATGAGCTTGGAAGAGAATTCTTCCCTAATTGAGCCTCTGTTGAAACTTCAGCCCCAGCCAACCGCTGGATTGCACCAAAGCAGAGAACAAAGTTAAGCCATGCCCAGAGTTGTGAACACAGAAATAGTGAGGTAATAAAGTATGTTGTTTTAAGCCACTAAATTTGTGGCAATTTGTTATGCAGCATAAAAAACTAATACTTTCACCAATGTTGAGGAAACCACCAAGGGTTCATATAGCTTCATCCCAGCCTTGTCTGCATCTCACGATACTTGAGTGTAACTCCACAGTCCTCAGGTAGGAAGATCTAGATGTCAACCAAAAGAATATAAAACTCACTGGTATTTGAGGGAGGAGAGCAGTACTACTAGAAAAGATCATCCCAAAACAAACATGGAAACAAATGAACTAAAATACTTTCTGCTTAAGCCCAAACCCATCAGGACTTCAGATAACATAAGCTCTCCCTTTTCAAAGCCTTATGCAATGGAAATTGTTATTCAAAGTACAGAATGCCTGCATGCTAAGTCGCTTCAGTTGTGTCTGACTCTACAATCCAAGCATTGTAGCCTGCCGGGCTCCTCTGTCCATGGGATTTCCCAGGCAAGAATACTGGAGTGGGTTGCCATTTCCTATTACAGCGGACCTTCCTCACCCACAGACTGAATCTGCATCTCCTGCAGTTCCTGCTTTGAAGGCAGATTCTTTAGCACTGAGCCAGTAATAGTGGTAATAGTGTTTCCCCAATTATGTTGGGCAGAGAAATGATCCAAGATTTCAGTAAAGTAAAGAAGGCAAAGGAGAAGGCAATGGCACCCCACTCCAGTACTCTTGCCTGGAAAATCTTATGGGCGGAGTAGCCTGGTAGGCTGCAGTCCATGGGGTCGCGAAGAGTCGGACACAACTGAGCGACTTCCCTTTCACTTTTCACTTTCATGCATTGGAGAAGGAAATGGCAACCCACTCCAGTGTTCTTGCCTGGAGAGTCCCAGGGACGGGGGAGCCTGGTGGGCTGCCGTCTATGGGGTCGCAGAGTCGGACATGACTGAAGCAACTTAGCAGCAGCAGCAGCAGCAAAGAAGGCAAAAACACTTCATGTTACATAGTTTTTGTTAGAGATTCCCAATGCACATAATAAGCATGTTAAGACGCTTACTCCTTGGAAGAAAAGTTATGTCCAACCTAGATAGCATTTTCAAAAGCAGAGACATTACTTTGCCAACTAAGGTCCGTTTAGTCAAGGCTATGGTCTTTCCTGTGGTCATGTATGGATGTGAGAGTTGGACTGTGAAGAAGGCTGATAGCCAAAGAATTGATGCTTTTGAACTGTGGTGTTGGAGAAGACTCTTGAGAGTCCCTTGGACTGCAAGGAGATCCAACCAGTCCATTCTGAAGGAGATCAACCCTGGGATTTCTTTGGAAGGAATGATGCTAAAGCTG
>SJYT01040926.1:94285-120566 GCA_006410635.1 Cephalophus harveyi
TGACTCATTGGAAAAGACTCTGATGCTGGGAGGGATTGGGGGCAGGAGGAGAAGGGGACGACCGAGGATGAGATGGCTGGATGGCATCACTGACTCGATGGATGTGAGTCTGTGTGAACTCTGAGAGATGGTGATGAACAGGGAGGCCTGGCGTGCTGTGATTCATGGGGTCGCAAAGAGTCGGACACGACTGAGCGACTGAACTGAACTGAACTGATAGTCTCCACATCCCACCCCAATAGTGAGCAGAATAAAGTCCAAAGTTTTATCATAGATTCCAGATTTTTGCATGAGCTTTTCTCACTTCAATCTCTTCTCTTACAGCTTCTCCTTTGCTTCCTCATATTCAGAGGTCTTCAGTCCATTTCCGGAACAGTCAAGTTGCTTTATAGTTTATTTATATTTATGTCCTATAACTATGTCTCACAACAAATGCACTTGGTTGTTTCCTCAGGCCAAAATGATTGGCCTCTAACTCTTTAGCATTTTCATCTTGTCATTCAAGATTCCCATGAGTTATTTCTTCAAAGGACTCTCCTTATCCTATGATCTAAAGCTGTCCCTCTGTCACTATACCTCTCATCACTGTTTTATTTCCTGCATGAAATTCATCACTGTCTGCAATTATCTTGTTCAATGATTTGTTCATACTTTTTTTTCTCTAAGGTCCTCCTCCACTAACAAAAGAAACTCCAACCTGAAGTGTCTGTTCTGTTCTCTTCACTGTGGCATCTTGGGTACCTAGCATGGTACTTGGCACATAAATACACTCAACAATTATTTGTTGAAAACATAGATACAAAACCTTAAATTATGTAAGTAATCATAGTGTTGCATGAATGTCATGAATGCACTGTAAATCTAGAATTATATATTTAATTATTCTGTAATTATTTATGTACCTACATTATGACTTTTGTTTGCCATGGGTAGCCTTTTTTGGAGGGCCTGGGAAAGAAGGCCCTCTTATTTTCATTGTTCTAAGACTGTAAATAAATCATAAATGCAAAATGATTTTACGAATCTTCAAATTACTTAGAATAACATGAACTACTGAGAAATTAGAGATAAGTAATTTAAGTGTAAAAATAATGTAAAAAAATAGAAGCTTATATATATTCACCTTACTCATCCTGTATTTCATTGCTTTCCCCAAAAGGTAACTAAACCACCATGAAAAGGTTTGTATCACTCCTCTTAATTTTTTCCTACTGACTACTAATCTATTTGAACTGTGGTGTTAGAGAAGACTCTTGACAGTCTCTTGGACTGCAAGGAGATCCAACCAGTCCATTCTGAGGGAGATCAACCCTGGGATTTCTCTGGAAGGAATGATGCTAAAGCTGAAGCTCCAGCACTTTGCCCACCTCATGCTAAGAGTTGACTCATTGGAAAAGACTTTGATGCTGGGAGGGACTGGGGGCAGGAGGAGAAGGGGACGACAGAGGATGAGATGGCTGGATGGCATTACTGACTCGATGGATGTGAGTCTGAGTGAACTCCGGGAGTTGGTGATGGACAGGGAGGCCTGGTGTGCTGCGATTCATGGGGTCGCAAAGAGTCGGACACGACTGAGTGACTGAACTGAACTAATCTATTAATGCATATATCTACAAGAACTTGGAGAGTTTAATGTGAAAAAGATCATTAGAAAATAAAAACATAGGAAGAAATAGATTTATTATTTTTGAGAGTAAATTAAACATCTGATTAATTGACTAACACGATAACTGGCACAAGGTTTTGAAGAAAGAAAATTAAATATTGGGTCACAAAATAGAGCTGATATCACTCCACTCTTATATTTTAGATTAGAAAATAATCATAAGTCTTTTTCTTCAAGTAGAATTTAAAGAATCTGATATTTTCCTTGTGTGTCTATATTAGCATAAGCAAACTGTCCTGAATACATAAGCAATTTTCTTATTCAAAATTTCTCTGCAGTTGTCAGAATACAAATTATTTAACCTTAAAAATATTTTCTTAGTTCATATAAAATCTATAAAATGCTGTTTAGGAATAGGTAATACATTTTCTTCAGGTGCTAAAACTCCACTTTCCCTAAAGCAAAATCATTCTGACATTATCAAATATTATAATGTAGTTAAAAGACAATTATAAAGTAATTCACAAATAAATCTCATTACTTTTCAGAGGCCATTTGAATTAAGTGAAAGAAATGTTTTTTTCAAGCAGTTGAACGTGCAGAAAAATCAAAACAATAGTGACACATAATCAAAGTTAAAACAACATTAAAAGTCCTTTATAAAAATCATTCACACATTTTTTCTCAAGACTTTTTAATATAGCTTTTCCCTAGGAAAAAAAGAAAGGGTTAAAAATCACTTAGACAAAAATCTACTGGAGTGGTAAAATATGATTGTTATCGATTGTCTCCCTTAGGTAATGTTAGAACATCAGTGATTCAGTTTTTCATTTATTCGTTTTCTACCTGCCTTAACAATACTTTGTTGAATGTAATTCTCTGAAAATTTCGGAAAACTGTAGATTATTTAAAGAAGCAAATGGTATACAACCTGATAGCTATCATTACCAGAGATTCTTGAAATATGGTAGATGAAATTGCCCAAATTGCAAACTTCAAAATATTTTAAAAATCATACAATTATGCTAGGCAATGTAAGCTACAAATTAATTATCAGAATATTTAGTTGAAATGCATTTGCTCAGTCACATCCGACTCTTTGCAGCCCCATGGACTATAGCCCACCAGACCCCTCTGTCCATGGAATTTTGAGGCAAGAATACTGGAGCAGGTTGCCATTTCCTACTCCAGGGGATCTTTCTGACCCAGAGATTGAACCTGTGTCTCCTGTGTCTCCTGCATTGCAGGTGGGTTATTTACCATTGATAAATCTGTGAAGCCCCATTTAGTTGAAAATGAAAGGCTAACTTAGTAAGAATTATGAAGAAACATAGACCAATTAAAGCTCTCTGCTCATAATTTTCTCTCTGTTTCCACTCATAATCATCAACAATGTTTATTTCCTTTCATTTAAATTTCTGCCATAAACTTGTAGCTTTTTTCTAGACTATAATGGCTTAGATAATATTTAGTCACAGAAACTAGAATCTTTTATATTTCAATCACAAAAAACAATTATCCCACTCTTCTGCTAAAAATTTCATTATTGCCATATAAATATTTGAGGCCTTGCAAAACCTGGCAAAGTATTACTTTTCAACTTTTATCACTTTTTTAGATTATAATAATGCCTAGCATTTCTAAAATGCTTGTAAAATTGCTTTCCTAAGTTAGACTATTTCATTTAATCCTTTTTAATACTCTATTTGTTCTAATTTACAGATAAAGAGAAAATAAATGATTCATTAATACCACACAAATGTGTCAGGACCTGAATTGACATATTCTGACCCCAGCCTAATAACGTTTTTTTTTAGCACACAATGCATTACTGTCTCTATGTTTTTCAAACTAGGCAATCTAAAATTTTTACAGGATATGCTTCTTCTTTCCTGACTTGTCCAAGACACTACAGTAGGTGCTTGGGATACAAAGTAATAGAAAGATGATGGCAATTCTCCAGAAATACTTCTATTTCTTCTGTTTGTGTTCTTTGCCCTGGAAATTTTCTGTAAAGAGACCTAATCTCCAAGATGGCCAACACAATTCTGAATGCTCTTCTAGTGAACACTTACTAGATGTCAAGCGTTATATTAGGGAATAAGAATGGAAATGAAAAACAAATTAACTATTAAAAAACAATATTTCATGGTTAGCTCTCAAAAGTTTACAAGTCCAGACCCCCCCCAAAAAAAAATACATAAAATATAAACTTAACACAGTTCCAGAGTGGAAAGGAAAGGAGAGAGTGTGCAGGACTCAGGCATGGAGCACTGACACTACTCCAGGGGGTCTTCCTAGATTCTCTACTGTTTGCATGTGAAAAATATACAGGTTTTCTTTTCTTGTTCCTTCACTCTGTACCTTCAAAACTATCTAAACTTTCCCGCTTATCTTACTTATCTCACCGCACTCTCCTGGTGTTGAAATAAGGTTCACATTTAACCATAATGTCTCATGTCTTTATTAGTAGCCTTCTCTTATAACATTCCAGCCTTTATATCTGCACCAATTTTAGGCTGACACCTGCGGTACTAAGCCACACAGCTGGTGGGCAAAATGGCACATTTTGTAGGTTTACTGGTCATGCCTTCCCACAGTTTCCTTATGACCCATCATTCTGACATTTGAGTTATTTATGACAAATTGTGTTAGGTACAAAGACATCAAAGAACAGTCTCTTCAGTTGGAAAGGAGCCTCTTCTCTGTGTTGAAGTTTCTCTTTTCTTTAATGTATAGCAATTTATAACTATTCATTTATTACTAAATCCATTTATTCAACTTTCTTTGAGAATCCACTCTGAGTATGACACCAGTCTAGATTTTGTGGCACTAGTGGTAAAGATTATGCCTGCCAGTGCAGGAGACATAAGAGATATGGGCTTGATCCCTGGATGGAGAAGATCCCCTGGAGGAGGGCATAGCAACCCACTCCAATATTCTTACTTGGAAAATCTCAGACAGAGGAGTCTGGCAGGCTACAGCCCATAAGGTCAGAAAGAGTTAGACACTCTTAAAGCAACTTGGCATGCACACATGCATGTGTCAGGCTCACCAAGACCACCTTTAGGTTTGGTGATTCACTAGGAGACTCACAATACTCACTATATAGTTGTACTAATTATTGTAATTTATTACAGAAGACAGAAGCAAAGCAAATTCAGCAAAGGGCAGAGTTGCATAGAACAAAGTCTACACATAAGACACAGAGTGAGTCTGAGAGTCACACTCTCAGAACAGAGTCACACAATACACACTGCTTCCATGTGATTAGTTTTGACAATATGTGTGAAATTTTGTCCAACAGGGAAGCTCATTAAAGATTCAATAACAAAGATGTTAATGAATGAGTGCTGCTTACTAAAGCAATATCTAACTTGCACAAAAATTTTAGATTCCATGTAAGAAAGCTGCTGTCCAGCATAAACCATATTGTTCACACAGTTTAGGATCCCTGAGTTATCAGTTAGGAAATCATTGGAACCCTCCTGATATCCAAGTTTACTAATACCAGAGAAGACCTTAATTGCAAACAGACTTTCCAGGTGTAGTAGTCCCAGGCCTGCTATGCTTTTTCCCCACAAAGTCACATAAAATCCTTGTTCTATTGGGATTTATTTTCTGGTATGTATATGTGTGGGTGCGGAGGATGAGGCAAAAGAAACATTCAATTAAATTAAGAATATTGTAAATTCTGTCACAGTACTTAATATATTCCCTGTACTCTTTTGAGTGTTTTAAATATAACTAATTCAATGAATATAAAGGGCTTCCCTAGTGGCTCAGAGGTTAAAGCGTCTGCCTCCAATGCGGGAGACCTGGGTTCGATCCCTGGGTCGGGAAAATCCCCTGGAGAAGGAAATGGCAATCCACTCCAGTATTCTTGCCTGGAGAATCCCATGGACAGAGAAGCCTAGTAGGTTACAGTCCATGGGGTCGCAAAGAGTCGGACATGACTGAGCGACTTCACCTCACCTCATACATATTATAATAGTCATTCTTATTTTACTATGAAAAACTGGGCACAGAGTCATTTCAGAAATCACATCCAGGGCTAACCCTAACTCAGAATTTGCTATCAAGTGAAGTTACACATCTTTTTATGATTTAAGCCATTGATAAGCCTTTCTTTTATAGCTATAAACATTTAAATTGATATAGAAGCTTACATTAAATTTGATGGTTAAAAAGAGACTTCTTTTAGTAGATGACATTTAGACTGAAACCTGAAAGACAAGCAGGTGCTCACAATGCAGAGATAATTTCAGGCAGAGGAAATGATGTAAGGCAGACGCACTGTCAATAAGAAAGAAAGTGAAGGTCAGAACTGATTGAGCATAATACATGAGGATATGAGATAAGAAGTTGAAGTGATGAGTGACAACATTCTGGACTTTGGAGACTATGGTGAAAGCGAAGTCGCTCAGTCGTGTCCGACTCTTTGCGATCCTGTGGACTGTAGCCTACCAGGCTTCTCTGTCCTTGGGATTCTCTAGGCAAGAATACTGGAGTGGGTTACCAGTTCCTTCTCCAGGGGATTTTCCCAACCCAGGGATCGAACCCGGGTTTCCCGCATCGGAGGCAGACACTTTAACCTCTGAATGGATATTATCCTGTGTGCAATTAGAAGCTACTGGGAAGTTCTAAGCTGGAAAGTGAAATATTTATGCTTTCAAATCACTTTGATTAACTTTGGAGGATGACCACTGGATATCAGAGTTTGGAAGAAACACTAAATACAAATGTAATTACCATGTTCAGGTAAAGGATGATGGTATTTTGGATTATGATGGTAAGGGTATAGAATAAGATAACTGGATAGATTTAGGGGATCTTTTGTATATATGGTCAATAATATTGATAGAGGAATGACATCAGAGCATATTCTTTATTGGATTTTCTTATTCTCATGGAGTTATAAAGTTTCTTTTTTCTATGTACAAATTATTAATATGTGTAGTAATTATTATTTATCTTCTTTTGGCCTTTTTTTCCTTCACACACAAACATGTGCACAATCATTGCAAATTGTCTAACCATACAAAATATGCTCTATATCGTTAACATTAGGGAAATGATGTTTAAAAAAAATACATTATACAGAGTGAAGTAAGCCAGAAAGAAAAACACCAATACAGTATACTGACACATATATATGGAATTTAGAAAGATGGCAATGATGACCCTGTATGCGAGACAGCAAAAGAGACACAGATGTATAGAACGGACTTTTGGACTCTGTGGGAGAGGGAGAGGGTGGGATGATTTGGGAGAATGGCATTGAAACATGTATACTATCATGTAAGAATTAAGCACCAGCCTATGTTCGATACAGGATACAAGATGCTTGGGGCTGGTACACGGGGATGATCCAGAGAGAGGATATGGGGTGGGACGTGGGAGGGGGATTCAGGATTGGGATCTCATATACACCCATGGTGGATTCATGTCAATGTATGGCAAAACCAATACGGTATTATAAAGTAAAATAAAGTTAAAATTAAAAATAAAAAAAATACATGAGAAACTTCTATTTTAAAGCTGGAAATATGAAGGAAATGTGAAATTGTCACTCCTGCCTTTACAACAAGAAAAAACTAAACATAATAGGAATTAATATATTTTTCTTGGAACCATCACAGAGAAGTAAGTTTGCAGAAATTTGTAGAAGCAGGCATATCCAGAGAGACACAGCTAAGAGCTGAGTAGGAAAAAGTAAATGGTAATTTTAAGGAATGGCTGCAGACTGAATGACAACTTATGTATCAGTGAGAAACTCTCGGGAGTTGTAGTCATTAGAGTCTACCACATTTTTGTGAGTCTTACCTCTATGGACCCCATTAGGGTTCCAAGTTGAAAGATTGTCTCACTGCTCTGATGGGAGGAGGGGACAATAATCTCTCTCTCTCTCATACACACATACACACACATACTTACACACACACACACACACACACACACACACACACAATAATGGGGGTATTTAAAATGGATACTCAGATGGTAAAAAATTCTGCCTGCAATGCAAGAGACCTGGGTTTGACTCCTGGGTCAGGAAGATTCCCTGGAGAAGGAGATGGCTAACCACTCAAGTACTCCTGCCTGGAGAATTCCATGGACTGAGGAGCCTGTCAGGCTACAGTCCACAGGGCCTCAAAGAGTCAGACACGACTGAGCAACTAACACTTAAAAGGAATACTGGTACCAACTTCCAGGGGTGGAGTGCTGGAGTATATTTAGGCTGTGAGGGAATTCAAGATACCTCTTTTGATGACACCAAGTTTTTAGAAGCCTATGAGATGTCCAGAAACAGTTGTGTTATATAAATCTGGAGGTCTTGAAGGACATATATATTACAGAAATGGCTAAATAGCTTTTGCAAAGAATTTTACCTCCCTTATGCATATTTTCTGATTTCTGGGTTAATATTAGAAACTGGAACACAATTGGAACAAAATATTATTCTTTAACTAGCATAGTTATCCTAATCAGTGCAAGCTAGGTGAGCCCTACCTTTTTTTCATTTTTTTTTTTCCAAATATAATCCTTTATACTGTATCAGTCTCATTAGATGTCCCATTATCTGTGCATGCTTACTAAATTGCTTCAGCCCTGTCCAACTCTTTGTGACTTATGGACTGTAGTCCATGGGGATTTTCCAGGCAAGAATATTGGAGTGGGTTGCCATGCCCTCCTCCAGGGCATCTTCCCAACCTGGGTATCGAATCTGTGTCTCTTATGGTCCTGCATCAGCAGGCGGGTTCTTAACCACTAGCACCACCTGGTAAGCCCATTCTCCACAGCAATGGGTAAAAGTTTATGCTTACCTACCTGGAGTACAAACTATTTTCATTTCTAATCTGTTATCCTCTTTTGAGGAGAAGTCTTTTTGTCTACTTGTATAATTATTTCCATATCCATATATTTTAAAAAGAATGTAAAGGAATTATACATGGAATTAGGAAAAAATTTTTTTTTGCATATTCATCTTGAATGAGAGACCTTTGAACATTATTTCAAAAATTAAGCATGCAAAGTAAAATAATTTTTCAGAGGATTATAACATTTCAGCATTTTAGAAAAGTGAGTATTTTAGTATCTTTTAATGTTTCTTTTTATTTCTGTCTTTTAAAAGTAGAAATACTTCACTACACACTAATATATACACACTAATATAATTACTGTACATGAGGTGGGTGTTTTGTGTGAAATCTATTTATTCTCTTTTGTTTCTGTTTATGTATCAACTCTTTCATTAAAACTAATGTACTGATGAAATTTCTGCTCTATGTGGGAGATATATTTTCAAACACAACTCAACAAAAATATGCAGAGCAGAATTTCACTTTGTACTCTACTTACTAAGTTAAATATTTCCTTTATTAATGCAAGATTTCAGTTTGCTTTTAAATCAGGATATGGTTAAAAGCATAATAAAGGTGCTTTTACAAATGTTACAACCATGTTCTATAATCTCAGTCTAGACAAGAGTAATAGGCTTCTTGGACATAATGGTTTCTTCTTTACAGATAAGTTGCTGTAGCCTTTTTGTAATATGTTACTGCTCTTCTCAAAATTTCCCAACTTTTCTTATCATCCATAAAATAAAAGCCATAAGTTTGCTCTGGTCCACAGATTTCCTGAACAATCCAGATCACTCACCTTTTCCATTGTACCTCTTCTAGATTCCTTGATGTTCACAGTACTGTTACTCTTCTTTAAATTCAACCAATACATACTCTGGTCGCAGACTTCACACTTCCTTGGCCTTGTACTGTCTTAGCTATTTATTTATTTCACTACATTCTTGCCTGTTTACAAATAATACCTCATCAAGAAGTTCCTTTTTGCTTACTCTTTTTATTTAAATAGTTATCACTATTCCCTTTTTATGTTTACTTTTTCTTAACAACTTTTAAAGCAATTTTGCTCTTTTCTGTTATTGCTATAATGAATCGCCAAAAACTTAGTGAATTAAAACAACATAAATTTATTATCTTACAGTTCCAGAAGTCAGATACCTAGACTAGTATTCCTGGGTTGAAAGCTAGTCATGGCCAGGTCTGTATTCTTTCTGCGACTCTAGGGGAGAAGCCATTCCACACCTTTCACCCCAGCTAATAGAGGTTGACTACAGTTGTCTCACGGCCTTTTTTTCTTCAATCTCCAAAGCCACTTATATAGCATCTTCTTTATCTCAAACTGCTTGCTTCTGTTTCTGTATATCTGACCTTCCTGCTTCCTTCTCTAAAGATCTCAGTGGTTTAACTGGGACCATCTGTATAATCTAGGATAATATCACCATCTCAATTCCTTTATTTAGTAATGTGTGAAAATTTCCTTTTATGATTTAAGATAGCATAATCACAAGTTCCAGGGATTAGCATGAGGACATCCTTTTTGATGGGAGGGGAAATGTTATTCAGCATTCCACATTGGTATAAATATACAGTAAGTCCCCTACATAAAAACCTTTTAAGTTTCAAACTTTCAAATATGTGAATGTGCCCAGGGAAAAGACCAAGGGAGAAAAAGGGAACAAGAAGTAACTGAAAAACCAAGGAGATTCACAATGTATGAAATGGCAAGGATATTTTCTTTATTTGAGGAGGCACTGTTCATTTTTCAGACACAAGACCCAAAGCTTAGAAAGGTTACAACAGCCATTCCAAGTGCAATCCAGTTCCACCGTGTCACCTATGATGAGCAAAAGAGAGCCACTACCCAGACATCTTTGGACTGTTTTATCAAGAAGAAAGATAGAATTGAATCCAGCAAGGAACGGAACCTGTGCCATCAATGTCAGGTGTGAGTGAAATTGCACTTGCCTTCCGTCTATTGCTGACAGTCCTTCGGCTCTACCGTCTCCCAAGAGACACAGACCCAAAGCTTAGAACGGTACACGAAGGTTACAACAGCCATTCCAAGTGCAATCCAGTTCCACTGTGTCACCTATGATGAGCAAAAGAGAGCCACTACCCAGACATCTTTGGATTGTTTTATCAAGAAGAAAGATAGAAATGAATCCAGCAAGGAACGGAACCTGTGCCATCAATGTCAGGTGTGAGTGAAATTGCACTTGCCTTCCGTCTATTGCTGACAGTCCTTCGGCTCTACCGTCTCCCATCTCCTCTCCTCCCTCCAGTCAAAAACTCTTCTTTCCTGTTCACTTAATGCCAGCTGTTGTACTATAAGATTAAAAATGTTATCTTTATTTTTCTGTTTTCATGTATTATTAAACGTGAAAAATATTATACCTATTACAATAGAGTACTGCACTACATAGCCAAATGTGTTAGTCAGATACCTCGGCTAACTCTGTTGGATTTTTGAACCAAGTGGACTTAACAAATGCACTCTTGGAATGGAACTTGTCCATATGTAGAGGACTTACTGTAGTCTATATTAATTGTTTTATTTTCTGTTTCCCCCAATGACACATTAATGAAAAAGAACAGAGATCTTATATGCTCTTCTATCCTCACTTCCTAGCAAAATATATTAAATATAATAGTTTCTCAATATAAAAGCAGTAAAATCAGTTTGTGAAAACTTATCCTGAAAGTGAGCTGTTAGTACCAGTCCCTTATAAACAACTTAAGTAAATAACCAAAGAGGTAAAGATGGATTGCAGTCTATCAATATATACCTGCTTACCTACAAGGTGATCTTACCCTGGAAGGAAGGCATATGAGAATGGAGACAAGTGAGAAACATTAGACTAGACTATCCTTTAATGTGCTACAATTCCACTGGATTTATAGGATGTGAATTTCTGAAGTATAGTGTGCTGTTTTCTCTATTATGCCTTCTGATATTGAAGTCATGAGTTTTAGCAAAAATACCATCTTTTCTGATTCCAGATTTTTCTCATTTCATAAATAATATGTCATTCAAATCTCATTAGCAGATGAAGATTGGAAGTTTTAAAATTATTATCCAGATTTTGGAACTCTTTCTTACAGTATGTCTGTTTTGCAAGGAATGTTTTCTCCAATTCCTCATATCAATTTAAATAACTTCATCTTTTCTTTTATGGTCATTTTTTCTCTTTTTGAATTTCATACAATGAGGATCTAAAGCTTGTACAATGTCAAGAACTAATGTACAGATTGTGTGATATTTTTCATTCTCTATTTAAACACCCCAATCTCATATAAGGATTAAGAGAAGTATGGAATTAGCATAATTCATTCCAAGAAAAGAGGTCAAGTGGCTAATGGAAGAGTAGGACAAAAGTCCATTACTCAGGTAAGTTCATCTTTGTCTAAGTGTGACGTGTGTGTGTGTGTGTGTGTGATGATACACGTTATCTCCCTATTTGACACCCTGCTCAATTTGACTTATACCGTATAATAAAGTTATCTGCTTATTTCTCTTGCTCTTTTTGTGGAACACAAACTAAGAATAAACTCCTGCAGGGTGAATCTTGTCATGTAATTTGAAATCCCTCATATATCAATATTTGTCTTTTTTATGACCACCAGCTAGTTTATGACAGCTTTTATTTCCTGGTCCTCTATTCTAAATAGTATTGGTGAAATTCTGCTAGGTATCACTTTCACTTTTACCTCAAATAGATATCACATAAAACATTTCTTTAATCTACTTTCAGAATAGACAAGAACCCAGTGTGTGTGTGTGTATGTGTGTGTGTGTGTCCTCTGTCACTCAGTCATGCCTGACTATTTGTGGCTCCATGGACTTTAGCCCACAAGGCTCCTCTGTCCTTGGAATTTTCCAGGCCATAATGTTAGAGTGGATTGCCACTTTCTACTCCGGGGATATTCCCAACTCAGAAATCAAATCTGTGTCTCTTATATCTCCTGCACTGGCAGGTGGATTCTTTACCACTAGCACCACTGAGAGCCCCATGCTACTGCTGCTGCAAAGTAGCTTCAGTCGTGTCTGACTCTGTGCAACCCCATAGACGGCAGCCCACCAGGCTCCACCATCCCTGGGATTCTCTAGGCAAGAACAATGGAGTGGGTTGCCATTTCCTTCTCCAGGGCGTGAAAGTGAAAAGTGAAAGTGAAGTCTCTCAGTCGTTTCTTTTTCGCAACCCCATGGACTGCAGCCTACTAGGCTCCTCCGTCCATGGGATTTTCCAGGCAAGAGTACTGGGAGAACCCCATAACCTCTACTAAATAAAAGCAAAAACCAGCAAACAAAACAACCACCAAAGATCCTAATAGATAATGATATTCCCTGGTTTTTAAGAACTGACATGAATTTTCTTACTTTTTGATTTCTTCTTTTATTAGAATTTTAGAAAAATAATTTAGATTTATAGACTTCAGATATGTTTATTCTAAATCAAATAACTATTTTTGATGAAACTCTCACATTATTGTTTAAATATGTTATAAACTTAAAACTGATATTTGCACAGTCAATTTAAAGCAGTAGTTATGCAAAGGGGTTATCCTGTCCCCAAGGGAACATTTCAGCCTCTAGAGACATTATTTGTTGTTGTTGTTGTCATAAATTGAAGTGTTATTTACGTCAGCAACAGAGTCCAGTATGGAGATGATCTTTCTTAATGCACAGGGCAGTCCTCCACAAAAAGAATTATTTAATCCAAAATGTAAATAGGGTAGAGGTTGAGACATCCTCTTGAAAAATAAATACACACAATATACAATGGGCTTAATTATACTTGTACTTAATTATAATTAGCTATAACTGTTATTTTTTCTCCAAATATTAACAGGAAATAAAATTCCAGTATGATAGTTTTACTTATTGTTCTTGGCATAGAACAAGGGGCACACATATTTTCCATAGATCATTATGCATGTGAAGTAGCACTTGTAAAATAAAATATGGTCAACGTTTTATGTAAAAATTAACTGAGAAATAATCAGCCCCTGGAATTCACTCAAATACATGATGATAAGATCTACTAGGGACTAAAGGAAAGGTTGGTTGATTCAGTTCAGTTCAGTTGCTTAGTCGTATCAGACTTAGGCTTCCCTATCCTTCACTAATTCCTGGAGCTTCCTCAAACTCAAGTCCATCGAGTTGGTGATGACATCCAACCATCTCACCCTCTGTTGTCACCTTCTCCTATGCCTTTAATCTTTGCCAGCATCAGGGTCCTTTCTACTGAGTCAGCTCTTCACATCACGTGGCCAAAGTATTGGAGTTTCAGCTTCAGAATTAGTCTTTCCAATGAATATTCAGGACTGAATTGCTCTAAGATAGACTGGTTGGGTCTCCTTCGGTCCAAGGGACTCTCAAGAGTCTTCTCCAACACCACAGTTCAAAAGCATCAATTCTTCGGCACTCAACCTTCTTTACAGTCTAACTTTGAAATCCATGAATGACTACTGTAAAAATCATAGCTTTGACAAGATGGGCCTTCGTTGGAAAAGTAATGTCTTTGTTTTTTAATATGCTATGTTGGTCATAGCTTTTCTTCCAAGAAGTAAGCATCTTTTAATTTCATGACTGCAGTCACCATCTGCAGTGACTTTGCAGCAAAAGAAAATCAAGTCTGTCACTGTTTCCATTGTTTCCCCATCTATTTCCCATGAAGTGATGGGACCAAATGCCATGACGTTAGTTTTCTGAATGTTGAGCTTTAAGCCAACTTTTCACTCTCCTCTTTCACTACCATCAAGAGGCTTTTTAGTTCCTCTTCACTTTCTGCCATAAGAGTGCTGTCATCCACATATCTGAGGTTATTGATATTTCTCCTGGCAACCTGAATGCCAGCTGGCTTGTGTTTCATCCAGCCCAGCATTTCTCATGATGTACTCTGCATATAAGTTAAATAAGCAGGGTGACAATAAACAGTCTTTATGTACTCCTTTCCTGATTTGGAACCAGTTTGTTGTTCCATATTCAGTTCTAACTGTTGCTTCCTGACCTGCATACAGATTTCTCAGGAGACAGGTCAGGTGGTCTGGTATTCCCATCTTTTTAAGAATTTCCACAAGTTTTTATGATCCACACAGTCAAAGACTTTGGTATAGTGAATAAAACAGAAGTAGATGTTTATCTGGAACTCTTGTTTTTTCGATGATTCAACGGATGTTGGCAATTGGATCGCTGGTTCCTTGCCTTTTCTAAATCCAGCTTGATATCTGGAAGTTCACTGCTCATGTACTGTTGAAGACTGGCTTGGAGAATTTTGAGCATTACTTTACTAGCATATGAGATGAGTGCAATTGTGTGATAGTCTGAGCGTTCTTTGGCATTGCCTTTCTTTGTGACTGGAATGAAAACTGACCTTTTCCAATCCTGTGGCCACTGCTGAGTTTTCCAAATTTTCTGGCATATTGAGTGCAGCACTTTCACAGTGTCATATTTTAGTATTTGAAATAGCTCATTTGGAATTCCATCACCTCCACTAGCTTTGTTCATAGTGTTGCTTCTTAAGGCCACATGACTTCGCATTCCAGAACAGCTGTCTCTTGAGTGATCACACCATTGAAATTATCTGGGTCATGAAGATCTTTTTTGTATAGTTCTGTGTATTCTTGCCACCTCTTCTTAATATCTTCTGCTCCTGTTAGGTCCATACCATTTCTGTCCTTTATTGTACCCATCTTTGCATGAAATGTTCCCTTGGTCTTCCAGTCCCCTATAATGAAAATGACATCTTGTTTTGCTAAAGCTTAATTGTCTTTTTTTTGGGGGGAGGGAGGGGGGTTTCTACTTTTGACAGTTCTCTTGCAACAGGGACCACAATGTAAATCTGCACTTTAAAGCATATCCATTGAAATTTATAAGGGAATCCAAATAATATAATATTCTACCGTTCATAGTCCTCTACCATACTATTAGAAAAATCACCACAGATTTGGATTAATAATTTAACCAGATTTTTTTCTAGTTAAGGAGTGACAAAATCAATGTTTGTATGGAATTAAGAATATCAGTATCTATATGAAAGCCCCATTGTAGATGGCAAGAAATAACTTTTGAGATTAATTATTTAATCTGTTTAAAAATGTAGGCTTTCCTGGTGGCTCTATCAGTAAAGAGTTCATCTGTAATAAAGGAGACCCATGTCAGTCCCTGGAGGAACCTGGTGAGCTACAGTCCATGCAGTCCCAAAGAGTATGACATAACTGAGTGACTAATACATCAAAAATATTATATTGGAAATATCCAAGAACCAATCAAACAATTTCATATGCTTATGAAGAAAACTGAGCACCAAAGAATTGATGCTTTTGAACTGTGGTGTGGGAGAAGACTCTTGAGAGTCCCTTGGACTGCAAGGAGATCCAACCAGTCCATCCTAAAGGAGATTAGTCCTGGGTGTTCATTGGAAGGACTGATGCTGAAGCTGAAACTCCAACAGTTTGGCCACCTCATGCGAAGAGTTGACTCATTGGAAAAGACCCTGATGCAGGGAGGGATTGGGGGCAGGAGGAGAAGGGGACGACAGAGGATGAGATGACTGAATGGCATCACCAACTCGATGGACATGAGTTTGAGTAAACTCCAGGAGTTAGTGATGGACAGGGAGGCCTGGAGTGCTGCAGTTCATGGGGTCACAAAGAGTTGGATACGACTGAGCAACTAAACTGAACTGACCTGATGGTATATGCAAAATATCATTTCCAGGCAAAATATGTTTACTATAATTTAGTACATGTTGCCATTAAACTTGTATTGTGTCTGTCAATCACATACCATAAATGTTCTTTCAGATAAATGTGATACACAATGAAGAGAAGAAAAACAAAAGAAAAAGTTAAGTGAGGAGAAATATAGAGAGAAAGGGCAGACCAAGAAAGAGATCAGAGGTTTAGCTTCTTTATTTACCCAATTTTCATTTGGAGCAATTTATCATCAAATACCTAAAAAATATGACACTATGTTTTCCATATCCAAAGATGAAATTTACCATCAATATAGATTGTTTTTCTTTGACAGAATGTAACTGCATTTGATGTTGAGGTTAGTTCCCAACATTTTTTTCAGTATTATCCTAAGTATAAGAACTTCTTATTTCCCTTTCTTTGCCTATTTTCTTCTTTACATTTTCAACTTTCAAGACTGAATTTTGGATATAGTTTCTGCCCAGATATTGTCTTTGTCTGTCATTGTCTTGAATTTTCCCATAGTAGTCATCTGCAACTTATTTTACCAACTTTTTAAATAAGTTTTCTTTAAATCTGAATTTATTTCATCCACTAACACTTTTGCAAGCCTTCCTTCTTTGGTTCTAAGTTCCTTCAGCCTGTAAATTTGATCTATGAGAGACAGATCCCCAATTTTTAATCTCCACCTCTTCCTGTCTAGAATTCGCAATAATAAATTATTGAATTGAGGATATGCAACCTAAAGCTGTAAGGAATAGCATGCTTACCCTGTGCTTCGATACACATTTCCGAACATGAATATCCAAGACTTTGTTAAAAATTTTTCACAATGAAAACTGCATAAACACTCCTAGGCACACTCTCTTTTCAAATAAAAGTAAAAGCTCTCTCTTACATTTTATTTCTGCATGGTGTGTATCTACCTTCTTTATGAAAGTTTATCTGTTTTAAAAATTTTACCTCTTGCTTAACTTGGTCCCTTTCTTCTTTTACCACATGTAGGTTAAAAGAATTTGTTGGATCCTCTTTTCTCTGTCTAGCCCAGAATTTTTTTCTTGACCACAAGATCAAAATTTGTTTTTAAGTTGATCCTATATCTTCCTGAGTTTCTGATGTTCTTATTTCAAAGTCTGAGTTTTACTTTTTGTTCACGTACCAAATTCTGACTTTTTTTTAACTTGCTAACTGTGGTTTTCCTTTTGCCTCTGACAAATCTAATTCTTTGAGGAAAAGTGTTCCAAAAACAGATTTTTAAACTTCTTCCTTGGTGTTTTTCTTTGTGATAATTCCGGTTTTTATCTTCTTCTCAATATCAGGGGAATGCACATTATTTTTTCACACTTATTTTACTTGTTTATTTATTAAATATATTCCTTCTAAAATACATTTGTTTGAAGTCATATTTTGAATTCTAATTTTCATGAACATAGTGAAGATTTGGTGTCATTCCAGCTTCCTTGCTGTCACTATGTAAAAGAATAAGAAATCAAATATAGTCTGACTGATAAATGATATATCACCCATCATTTATATGCTTGTGCATATAAAGTCTTAATGCTCTGGTAGTTAAATCAGTTCAATTCTCTTCCAAACAGGATTCTTACTAGTGTTCAGTGTGGATTCCCTTCCAATGATTGATCCCAATCATTGATTTTGCGCTAGTTTTAAAATCTGAAATTTTTGAATATTTTTAAAAGCAAATCAGTTTGAAAATTTCAAGTTTGACTTTGCCAAAGTAATTTTTCATGCTCTTGGAGATCTCAATCCCATCAATTATAATGATTTGTGTGTATACTTTTCACAAATTGATAGCATACAATCGAAGTTAGCTATACCTCTGATGGAAAGATGAAAGATTAATGACTACAACCCAACCAAGCTGTGATGGACAGATGTTTTGGCAAGTCGCTGTTCCCCTGTGTATAATCCTTCCCTCTGAGTGCAGGTGGGACCTGTATTTTGCTTCCAATCTACTGAATATTGCACAGGTGATGGAATGTCATCTTCATGATTAGCTTATATGGCAAAGGTCCTTAGAGGTCATTTGATTGCATGATGTTTATAAGACTCTAAAGCTGACTAAAGAGAAGAATCTCCTTGTTGGCTTGACAAAATATGTATTATGTTAAGGAAGCCCTCATGACAAGGAACTGAAAGAAGTCTCTAGGAACCGGGGGTGGCTCCTAGGATTTCCATGCACTCTTCAACAAGTCAGAAAAACACTGGATACCACAGTTATGTGGCTGTTAAGAGCATTCTGCCAACAACCTACATAAGCTTGGGATAGGACTCTTCCCTAATCAAGTCTCCAGATGAGAAAACTGCCCAATCAAAACCTTGACTGCAGTCCTATGACAGACATCTGAGCTGAGGACCCAAATAAGTTGTGCCCAGACACATCACTCATAGAAACTGTATGAAATAATAAATGGATAATATCTCACACTAATTCATTTGTAGTAATTTGTTACACAGCAATAGTTCATGGGGTCACAAAGAGTTGGATACGACTGAGCAACTAAACTGAACTGACCTGATGGTATATGCAAAATATCATTTCCAGGCAAAATATGTTTACTATAATTTAGTACATGTTGCCATTAAACTTGTATTGTGTCTGTCAATCACATACCATAAATGTTCTTTCGGATAAATGTGATACACAGTGAAGAGAAGAAAAACAAAAGAAAAAGTTAAGTGAGGAGAAATATAGAGAGAAAGGGCAGACCAAGAAAGAGATCAGAGGTTTAGCTTCTTTATTTACCCAATTTTCATTTGGAGCAATTTATCATCAAATACTTAAAAAATATGACACTATGTTTTCCATATCCAAAGATGAAATTTACCATCAATATAGATTGTTTTTCTTTGACAGAATGTAACTGCATTTGATGTTGAGGTTAGTTCCCAACATTTTTTTCAGTATTATCCTAAGTATAAGAACTTCTTATTTCCCTTTCTTTGCCTATTTTCTTCTTTACATTTTCAACTTTCAAGACTGAATTTTGGATATAGTTTCTGCCCAGATATTGTCTTTGTCTGTCATTGTCTTGAATTTTCCCATAGTAGTCATCTGCAACTTATTTTACCAACTTTTTAAATAAGTTTTCTTTAAATCTGAATTTATTTCATCCACTAACACTTTTGCAAGCCTTCCTTCTTTGGTTCTAAGTTCTTTCAGCCTGTAAATTTGATCTATGAGAGACAGATCCCCAATTTTTAATCTCCAACTCTTCCTGTCTAGAATTCGCAATAATAAATTATTGAATTGAGGATATGCAACCTAAAGCTGTAAGGAATAGCATGCTTACCCTGTGCTTCGATACACATTTCCGAACATGAATATCCAAGACCTTGTTAAAAATTTTTCACAATGAAAACTGCATAAACACTCCTAGGCACACTCTCTTTTCAAATAAAAGTAAAAGCTCTCTCTTACATTTTATTTCTGCATGGTGTGTATCTACCTTCTTTATGAAAGTTTATCTGTTTTAAAAATTTTACCTCTTGCTTAACTTGGTCCCTTTCTTCTTTTACCACATGTAGGTTAAAAGAATTTGTTGGATCCTCTTTTCTCTGTCTAGCCCAGAATTTTTTTCTTGACCACAAGATCAAAATTTGTTTTTAAGTTGATCCTATATCTTCCTGAGTTTCTGATGTTCTTATTTCAAAGTCTGAGTTTTACTTTTTGTTCACGTACCAAATTCTGACTTTTTTTTAACTTGCTAACTGTGGTTTTCCTTTTGCCTCTGACAAATCTAATTCTTTGAGGAAAAGTGTTCCAAAAACAGATTTTTAAACTTCTTCCTTGGTGTTTTTCTTTGTGATAATTCCGGTTTTTATCTTCTTCTCAATATCAGGGGAATGCACATTATTTTTTCACACTTATTTTACTTGTTTATTTATTAAATATATTCCTTCTAAAATACATTTGTTTGAAGTCATATTTTGAATTCTAATTTTCATGAACATAGTGAAGATTTGGTGTCATTCCAGCTTCCTTGCTGTCACTATGTAAAAGAATAAGAAATCAAATATAGTCTGACTGATAAATGATATATCACCCATCATTTATATGCTTGTGCATATAAAGTCTTAATGCTCTGGTAGTTAAATCAGTTCAATTCTCTTCCAAACAGGATTCTTACTAGTGTTCAGTGTGGATTCCCTTCCAATGATTGATCCCAATCATTGATTTTGCGCTAGTTTTAAAATCTGAAATTTTTGAATATTTTTAAAAGCAAATCAGTTTGAAAATTTCAAGTTTGACTTTGCCAAAGTAATTTTTCATGCTCTTGGAGATCTCAATCCCATCAATTATAATGATTTGTGTGTATACTTTTCACAAATTGATAGCATACAATCGAAGTTAGCTATACCTCTGATGGAAAGATGAAAGATTAATGACTACAACCCAACCAAGCTGTGATGGACAGATGTTTTGGCAAGTCGCTGTTCCCCTGTGTATAATCCTTCCCTCTGAGTGCAGGTGGGACCTGTATTTTGCTTCCAATCTACTGAATATTGCACAGGTGATGGAATGTCATCTTCATGATTAGCTTATATGGCAAAGGTCCTTAGAGGTCATTTGATTGCATGATGTTTATAAGACTCTAAAGCTGACTAAAGAGAAGAATCTCCTTGTTGGCTTGACAAAATATGTATTATGTTAAGGAAGCCCTCATGACAAGGAACTGAAAGAAGTCTCTAGGAACCGGGGGTGGCTCCTAGGACTTCCATGCACTCTTCAACAAGTCAGAAAAACACTGGATACCACAGTTATGTGGCTGTTAAGAGCATTCTGCCAACAACCTACATAAGCTTGGGATAGGACTCTTCCCTAATCAAGTCTCCAGATGAGAAAACTGCCCAATCAAAACCTTGACTGCAGTCCTATGACAGACATCTGAGCTGAGGACCCAAATAAGTTGTGCCCAGACACATCACTCATAGAAACTGTATGAAATAATAAATGGATAATATCTCACACTAATTCATTTGTAGTAATTTGTTACACAGCAATTAAAAAAAAAAAATCTCTTTGCTACATATTCCTGAGAGTATAATGTTGTTGAGAGATCATTGCAGACTTCCTTATTTGGCTTTAATCCTCTGATGGCCTCCCTCTGGAGAACTGGACTGGGAAATATAGGCTCTGGAAGGCTCCTTTCATCAAAACTAGAGGTCCACAGTGGCACTGACTTCATCCAAAGGATATGCCAATGTTTTTACAATCATTCCAGTCATACAAATATTTCCAAGAGATTGAAATAACTATACCTGAAAGGGGAAAGAAGAAAAAACATAAAAATCTTCCTTATGCAGGCAACAATGATTAAAAAAAAAATCTCTTTGCTACATATTCCTGAGAGTATAATGTTGTTGAGAGATCATTACAGACTTCCTTATTTGGCTTTAATCCTCTGATGGCCTCCCTCTGGAGAACTGGACTGGGAAATACAGGCTCTGGAAGGCTCCTTTCATCAAAACTAGAGGTCCACAGTGGCACTGACTTCATCCAAAGGATGTGCCAATGTTTTTACAATCATTCCAGTCATACAAATATTTCCAAGAGATTGAAATAACTATACCTGAAAGGGGAAAGAAGAAAAAACATAAAAATCTTCCTTATGCAGGCAACAATGCTTATCATTTTTATCTTTTATTAGCTCCTGAGCACCATGACTCAATGTTCTGTCCTTGGCTTGTTTTGAAAGGTATGTGTTTGTGTGTGTGTAATCAGGCTTTTCTTAGAGGCTGGTGTGTGTACACAAAAGTATTTAAAAATCATTTCTGATTTATTAGCTTTTGTTAATGACTATAAGAATATGAGAACTTTTCTTTTTTACATGTTATGTTGTGTGCCTTTTTATTTATTTATTTTTAAAATTTTATTTTTATTTTATTTTTTAATACCAAAAACATTTTACATTGGAGTACAGCCAATTAACAGTGCTGTGATAGTTGACTTTGAAAAGATCATGAACACACCATTATATTTAAAATGGATAACCAACAAAATCCTACTGTATAACACATGGAACTCTGCTCAATGGTATGTGCAAGCCTGGATGGGAGGTGAGTTTGGGAGAGAATGGATATGTGTCTATGTATTGCTGAGTCCCTTCACTGTTCACCTGAAATAATATGAGACATTTTAATTAATATTGTCTCTGATAACTGTCAAGAGGAAATTGAATACTTGTGTCTGTGCTCAGTCATGCACAACTCTGCAATTCCATGGACTGTAACCCACAAGTTTCCTCTATCTATGGGATTTTGTTCATAGGAATATTGGAATGTGTTGTCATTTCTTCCTCCAGGGGATCTTCCCAACCTAGGGAGCTAACCCATGTCTCTATCACCTCCTGCATTGCTAGTCAAATTCTTTATCACTATCACTGCCTGGGAAGCCCAAGAGGAGAACTATAATCATATAAACATATATTTATACTCTTTCATTCATAGAAAATGTTTTAGTTAAGATAAGCTATTTTGAGTAAGTAAGAAAATAGTGTGTGTGTTCTATTCAAAGCCAAGATATAATATTGGAGAAGGGGAAACCTCAGGGAAACTTTGACTGGATATATAAAAGTATAGAGTGAAAAGAGGTTGTGAAAATTGTTCCACCAATTGAAAGTCTGTCAAAAGATTTTTACCACATGTCATTCATCACTAGAGAAATATCAAAAAGCATTTCTTTAAATAAAGATAACCACCTTCAAAAATAATACTGTTGATATGGTATTGGAACCTCTAGAATATTTATCTTTTTATTCTAGCTCTTGAAAGTAATCCCTGTAAGGGCCAGCCTTCTCATTAAATGAAAGCATGTGAAGCACCGTGACACTGACCCCTTCCATGGAGTCCCAGTGAAGTATTTTAATTTAAGGAGAAAACTTTCTCGGGAAACAAACTACATATACAATGGTAGACAAAATGCACATTAATAGATAAAGTAACCAGTAGAGTTATAGCTTTTTAAATAAAAGCAGATATGTAAATATTAAAGGATCACATAGGAAACACATATGCCAAGACAGAGAAGCACTAAAAAAGCAAGTGCTTTAGAAGCAAGCTAGAAAAATGGCCTCTGAAGGTAACAAAAGAAATGCCTGGAATAATCTGCTTAAAAATTAATGTACTCATTTATATTTCAGGTTCAATGTGGAAAAAGCTTGCAACAAGCAAAAATGTACTCTGATATTGTCTGTCTTGTGAGAAATGTTAAAGGACAATTTTTGTTAATAGAAGGAAACTGACATAAATAAGAAACTTAGATTTATATAAAGGAAGGAAGAACATAGGGGAAGGAGTAATATTAAATAACTGGAACAAAATAAAATTAATAAAATGGAGTAAAGTAAAATAAATTGAAAGGTAAAGTAAAATTGTTTTAATTAACATTTAATAACATTTTATCATCATTTAATAAAGATAGCAGTTTATTAAGTTAAGAAGTTGTGAAGGAAGCAGTATTATTTATTAAGGTAATAATAGCATTGATATATTAGGATAAGTAAAAGGATATTGCTGAGTCAATAATAGCATTGATGTATTAGGATAAGTAAAAAATGGATACATGAAATGGTTAATAGTGAATTATGAGGCAAGTGGCAAAAATTGAAAATTATCTATATAAGGTGACTATACTTTGCTAAATGCTATAGAGTTATTTGAAGATGAACTTAGTAACTGAACTTAACGGCAATAATCATTTCACGATATATATAATGCAAACCATTATGCTGTGCACCTTAAACTTACATAGTGATGTATGTTCATAATATTCCAATAGAACTGAGGTGGGGTATTTACTGCAAAGAGCGTGTGAATGTGCATGCGCTCACATGCACATGCCTACACACAGACCCCTGCACTGCACAGTCGTGTCAGTTTTCTGACACCATGGGCTGTAGCATGACAGTCTCCTCTGTCCATGGAATTTTCCAGACAAGAATACTGGAGTGGGCTGTCATTTCTTTTCACAGGAGATCTTCCTGACCCACAGATCAAACCTGTATCTCTTGAGTCTCCTGCATTGTCAGGCATATTCTTTACCCCTGAGCTGCCTGGGAAGACCTTGCAAAGAATAATCACTAACAATTATCTTAAAAGTATAATTGATATGAGACAGAGAATAGAATCATACAAAATGCTCAATTAAAAGCATGAAATACTTGACAATGGAGAAAAATAGCACAATCAACTAATAGGAAATTAAAGCATGCATATATTAATCTATTTAAATAATTATTTTAAATGTAAATAATCTAAATGTATTAATTAAAAGAGATTGACAGAGTAGAAAAACATTAAAAAACAAGGACTTAAAAAAAATTTAAAAACTATGTTTTCTACCAAACCCACTTTAAATGTTAACACATAATAAAAGTGAAAATGTAAAGGATGGAGAAAAATGTATGATGTGACCACTAATCAAAAAAGTTCTGTTATCTGTGATAAATTTTGACAAGGCAGATTCTTATCAACAAAAATCATCAGGGACACTGGTATTATAATAATAAAAGATCAACTTTCCAATAAGATTCAATAATTATAATGCTTTCATTATTTCATCTTGTTTCAACATCCACTGGACCATCAAAAAAAAANTTGAAGCTGAAGCTCCAATACTTTGGCTACCTGATGCAAGGAGCTGACTCATTTGAAAAGACCCTGATGCTGGAAAAGACTGAAGGCAAGAGGAGAAGGGGACAACAGAGGATGAGATGATTTGATAGCATCAATGATTCAATGGACATTAGTTTGAGCATACTCAGGGAGATAGTGAAGGACAGGGAGGCCTGGTGTGCTGCAGTCCATGGGGTCGCAAAGAGTTGGATATGACTGAGTGGCTGTACTGAACTGAAGTGTTGTTATTTTGGTTCCTAAGTCATGTCCAACTTTTTGTGACCCCATGGATTGTAGTCCAACAGGCTCCCCTGTCCATGGGATTTCCCAGGAAAGAATACTAGAGTGGGTTTCCACTTCCTTCTCCAAGGGATCTTCTTGAACCAGGAATCAAACCCTCAGCTCCTGCACTGGCAGGTGGATTCTTTACTCCTGAGCCACCAGGGAAGACCAGCACCAATTGTACACATCTGAAAAATCCCTGGGTTGGGAAAATCCCCTGGAGATGAGAAAGGCTACCCACTCCAGTATTCTGTCGTAGAGAATTCCATTGAACATATAGTGCAAGGGACCACAAAGAATCAGACACTACTGTATCTGACTGAGTCAGGCACAACTTTCACTTCACTTCAGGAATCTAAAAAGAGACTCAAATAGATGATATAAAATTGAATGAATAAATAGTAAAATCTATGGTTATAGTTGAAACTTCAACACTTCTCTTTCAGTAACTGACAAACTAAATCAAGTAAAATCTGCAGCATATAGTTGACATGAAAAAATTATTAATCTGTTGTATATAATTGACACCTATAGACTACTGCATGCAACCATATAAAGCTTATTATTCACATTCCAAAATGAAGATCAGTTTCCAGTCATAATACATGCATGCTTGCCAAATCACCTCAGTTGTGTCCAGCTGTTTGTCTATAGCCAGCCAGGCTCCTCTGGCCCTTGGGATTCTTCAGGCATGAATACTGCAGTAGGCTGCCATGCCCTCCTCCAGGGGATCTTCCCAACTCAGGGATCAAACTCACATCTATGAGTTACAGTCATAATACATGCATGCTTGCCAAATCACCTCAGTTGTGTCCAGCTGTTTGTCTATAGCCAGCCAGGCTCCTCTGGCCCTTGGGATTCTTCAGGCATGAATACTGCAGTAGGCTGCCATGCCCTCCTCCAGGGGATCTTCCCAACTCAGGGATCAAACTCACATCTATGAGTTTCCTGCATTGGCAAGTAGGTTCTTTCCCAGTAGTGCCATCTAGGAAGCCTTGAGTCATAATATACATTTGAAAAATTTAAAAGGATAGATATCATGCAAGGTATGTTCTCAGACCACAATAGAGTTGAACTAGTTATCAATAATAGAGAACTATAAAATACTCAAATATTTGTAGATTCAACATAAAGAGCATATCAGTTCAGTTCAGTTCAGTCGCTCAGTCGTGTCCGACTCTTTGCGACCCCATGA
>SJYT01040926.1:131908-145137 GCA_006410635.1 Cephalophus harveyi
TGTGCATCAATTAGCAAATTATCATTATTATAGTTATATTTAATACTTTCATCTTTCAATCTTCATACTGGATTTATAATTGAACTACTCTCCATCATTACAGCATCATTCTGAATTTTGTGCATATATCTTTACTTTTGTATATTTTTTGGTTACTAACTAGAGCCCTTTTATTTCAGTTTGAAGAATTTCTTTTAACACGTAATAATTGTCTAGTGGTGTTGAACTCCATCACTTTTACTTGTCTGGAAAACTATTTTTTATTCAATTCTGAAAGACAGCTTTACTTCATGGAGTATTTTAGTAACTACTTTATTTTCCTTCAGTATTTTGAATATATTGTCACTCCCTTCTGGTCTGCAGATTTCTGCTGAAAAATCCACTAATAATATTATGGAGAGGGAGCCCTTGTACATGACAATTTTTTTTTTTTTCCTTACAACTTTTAAGATTTTCTTAAGATTTTCTCTTGTCTTAATTTTGACAATTTAATCATAATGTATCATGTTATAGGTCCCTTTGGATTCGTCTTTTTTGGAACATTCTGGGTTTCCAGGGTATGAATGTCTGTATCTTTCCCCAGGTCAGGGAAGCTTTCAACCACTATATCTTTGAATAACTTTTCTATCCCTTTCTCTCTCTCTCCTCTTCCTAGAGATGAATTACATATATGTTGGTTGACTTGGTGTATCCCACAATTTCACTTGCTTACATTGCTTTCTTTTATTTTTTTTTTCTTTATTTTTGCTTCTCTAAGTGAATAAATTCCACTTTCTTGACCTTCAGTTTGCTGATCCTTTCTTCCACTTGATTTAGTCTGTTGATGCTCTCTATTGAATTTTTACTTTCACTTATTATATTCTTCAGCTCTATGATTTGTTTGGTACTTTCTTATATTTTCTCTTTGTTTAAGATTTTACGTGGTTCACACACTGTTCTCTTGGCTTCAGTGAGCATCTTTATCACCATTATTTTGAGTTGTTAGACAGGTAAGTCACTTACTTACATTTCACTAAAATTTGTTTTTGGAGTATTATCTTGTTCTTTTGTTTGGAACATACCCTTCTATTTCTTCATTTTCCATGCCTCTTCCTTTTTCTATGCATTAGATAAAACAGCCAAGCTTCCTAGTGTTGATAAATTTGCTTCATGTTGGCAATAAGACTTATTTTCCAGCATTATTGAAACTCTTGGTTGTCTTTCTAATCTTTGGGTTTGTCCAACCTGTCCTCTATGTTCTTGGTGGCTTCTAATAGTAGAAGATGTACAAAGACCTATCTATTATCCCCAAAGGGAGGATCACCTTCAGCTGCTTGGGTGTCAAAATATGTGGTTTGGGCTCATCCAAGAAAACTGAGAGAAGAACTTTGTTCTGTTCATTTTTAATAAGTTTAGTAAGTACTGGGCCTATGTCTATAGCTTCAGATGGATGTGTAGCAGTCTTCCTGCACTCAGTAATAACTGTTTATTTTTCTGTTACAGTCCTGTGGGAATCATAAATACAAGGCCCTTCAGCTATCACAGCCAAACAATTCAGGGCCTCACTCCTTGGTTGACAGTCATAAATGCTGTAGTGCCACATGTATCAGTTCAGTTGCATTCAGTCACTCAGTCATGTCTGACTTCTTGTAACCCCATGAACTGCAGCACGCCAGGCCTCCCTTTCCATCACCAACACCTGGAGTTCACTCAAACTCATGTCCATTGAGTCAGTGATGCCATCTAGTCATCTCATCCTCAGTCGTCCCCTCCTCCTCCTGCCCCCAATCCCTCCCAGCATCAGAGTCTTTTCCAAAGAGTCAACTCTTCGCATGAGGTGGCCAAAGTACTGGAGTTTCAACTTTAGCATCATTCTTTTCAAAGAACACCCAGGACTGATCTCCTTTAGAATGGACTGGTTGGATCTCCTTGCAGTCCAAGGGACTCTCAAGAGTCTTCTCCAACACCACAGTTCAAAAGTATCAATTCTTCAGTGCTCAGCTTTCTTCACAGTCCAGCTCTCACAGCCATACATGACCACTGGAAAAACCATAGCCTTGACTACACAGACCTTTGTTGGCAAAGTATTGTCTCTGCTTTTGAATATGCTATCTAGGTTGGACATAACTTTCCTTCCAAGGAGTTAAGTGTCTTTTAATTTTATGGTTGCAATCACCATCTGCAGTGATTTTGGAGCCCACAAAAATAAAGTCTGACACTGTTTCCACAGTTTCCAAATCTATTTCCAATGAAGTGATGGGACCAGATGCCATGATCTTTGTTTTCTGAATGTTGAGTTTTAAGCCAACTTTTTCACTCTCCTCTTTCACTTTCATCAAGAGACTCTTTAGTTTTTCTTCACTTTCTGCCATAAGGGTGGTGTCATCTGCATAGCTGAGGTTATTGATATTTCTCCCGGGAATCTTGATTCCAGCTTGTGCTTCTTCCATGCCAGCGTTTCTCATGATGTACTCTGCATATAAATTAAATAAGCAGGGTGACAATATACAGCCTTGACGTACTCCTTTTCCTATTTGGAACCAGTCTGTTGTTTCATGTCCAGTTCTAACTGTTGCTTCCTGACCTGCATATAGGTTTCTCAAGAGGCAGGTCAGGTGGTCTGATATTCCCATCTCTTTCAGAATTTTCCACAGTTTAATGTGATCCACACGGTCAAAGGTTTGGCATAGTCAAGAAAGCAGAAATAGATGTTTTTCTGGAACTCTCTTGCTTCTCTGATGATCCAGCAGATGTTGGCCATTTGATGTCTGGTTCCTCTGCCTTTTCTAAAACCAACTTGAACATCTGGAAGTTCACAGTTCACATATTGCTGAAGCCTGGCTTGGAGAATTTTGAGCATGACTTTACTAGCGTGTGAGATAAGTGCAACTGTGCAGTAGTTTGAGCATTTTTTGTCATTGCCTTCCTTTGGGATTGGAGTGAAAACTGACCTTCTCCAGTCCTGTGGCCACTGCTGAGTTTTCCAAATTTGCTAACATATTGAGTGCAGCTCTTTCACAGCATCATCATTCAGGATTTGAAATAGCTTCACTGGAATTCCATCACCTCCACTAGCTTTGTTCATATTGATGCTTCTTAAGGCCCATTTGACTTCACATTCCAGGATGTCTGGCTCTGGATGAGTGATCACACCATTGTAATTATCTTGGTCATGAAGATCTTTTTTGTACAGTTCTTCTGTGTATTCCTGCCACCTCTTCTTTATATCTTCTGCTTCTGTTATGTCCATACCATTTCTGTCCTTTATCGAGCCCATTTTTGCATGAAATGTTCCCTTGGTATCTCTAATTTTCTTGAAGAGATCTTTAGTCTTTACCATTCTGTTTTTTCCTCTATTTCTTTGCATCAATCGCCATATGTATAAATAACTCCTTTTAGGCATTTTTTATAGGGCTCTTGTGAGAAGATAAACAGGGTTATCAGCTGGCTTCCCCACTCTCCAGTCAATCACAGTCAGTCCCTTTATGCCTGCTAAATCAGCCTAGCCCTCAGGTGGCAGCTTTTAAAGAACAAAAACAAGCGTCTTTCATGGCAAAACTGAGAGGTAGGCATTTTCTTCTTGCTCCTTCCTTGTCAAACCCTGGAAGTATAGCCCTCAGAAGCCCTTAAAATGCTTCCATAAGACTATAGTCTTATGGTTCTTGTCGACTTTTAAATCCAGATGTTTTAATATCCCATCATTTAGGGGGACGTCTTGAACGTTGGGTTACTAGTTGTTGAATTCAAACACTTCATTTCTCAGGGAGAGGTTGAGATTTTTTAATTCCTTCCAGATTCTTTGAGACAATGCTGGGAGTGGAGTTAATATCAAGAGTGTGTCTCAGCCTTTTCCACTATTTCAAGTGGGTGATGTGGATATTTACTTGTTTACCTGATGTGTAGGAGTTACTCAGCTAGTTTCTGGATTTCTGTCAAAGAGAATTGCTCTGTGTGTAGGTGTGGATTTGATGTATCCATGAAAGGAGGTGAGTTCCACTACTCCTATGTCACTGTCTTGGATCAGAACCTGTCTGTGGTAACCTAAATGGGCCAAATCAATTATAAAATGTTTAGAAATACAGAAATTCTGCTGCCCACAGACTTTTATTTTGAGGATGTTGAAGTATAAGAAGAAAGGGGTTAGATAATCTGGTTCATTTATTTTCATATAATCTGCCTTACTGTTAATCTTATTCCTAATCCCATGCAAGATCATTTAAGACTTTATCAGTATGTGTCTAACTGTGCAATATATTTTTTGTATAAGTATATGAACATAAAAATCCTTTCTTTTTTCCTTTACCCATACTTCATGTATTAGTTCAAGGTCAGTTTTTTCCTCTTACAGTTTTGATCTTAGTCATCTACTTGTCCTCTCATTCTTCATATGTTAATTTAAAATTTTTATATCCAAATATGAGCATCTGAACCTGTAGCTCTGTTTCCTCCTCCAGTCCCAGTTTTACATTTGCCTGTTCTCAGATTAAATTTTCAATACATTTTTTTTTTGCATTATTTTCACAGGATTTCTTGAAAAAATATTTCCAACTTGTCTTAAATTTTTGAGGGATTTTTTATACTTTCTATAGTTTCTATTCTGACAATCACTTTTGCTACATCATAATTGTTTTAATTTTACATCATTTGTAAAGTAAGTATTCTCAAGATCCCAATTGGAAACAGAAGTTAAGCATTTTCAAAAGATTTAGCTCATACTTTGCAAAATGTTTTATGGAGATATATTTGCTCTAACTTTTCAATTTATTCTACTTATATTTAACTGCTTAGTATATTCATATTCATATTGCTAGTGCTATTTTTCTCTTTACTTATTCTATCTAAGGGGAATGAACATAATCACCAGCATTATGAGTTGTTATGGATTTGGTCAGATTCTTTAAGCATCCTATTCAAATCTTTCAGCTTAGATGAAAGAAGAATGGTGATTTTATATCTGCAATTATTTTAGTTTAAGAAGTTACAGATTGTGCTATTCACTTGTACATAATGTGTATTTTTCCAGGGTGAGTGGGAAATAGGCCTTAAAATCATAAGTTATAAAACTTTAAAGACTCTACTTTAAAGGTATACTGATAATGTATTTTGGAAGGGTCTGCTCTATGTTTTAGAAAAGGTCAGATTTGTATGTGAAAACAAAGGAATTTACAGCATATGTTCTTAAGAACAAATAGGGTATGGCACTGAAGATCTGTAAAGGTGTCATGAAGCTTGTTAAAGGGAATAAAACATCAAAAATAACTTCCTCATTTTGATAACAACTTTTAGTGTTGGTATCTTTCTTTCCTGATGAGCAGTACAGCATCTTGTACTCCTCATCTGGAATTCAGCAGGCCTCTCCATCCCTGCCAACCATGGGGAAAAAATTATAAAGAAGTTTTTAAGTATATTCTGCTATAAATTAAAACCTGCCATTGTATTAGGATCATGAACTGTGATGTGCTGGACCTAAAGCCCTGGCTATTGACTTGTTTCCTGAAATTCAATCCTTATAACCAGTAACTTCATGTTTTGTAAACTTTTTTCCTCCTATAATAATTATGCAATTATTTGTGCAGCACTAGAGGCTTTTTATTGGGCCTCCTCCCAACTTTCCATCTTCAAAAAATAAAAGCTTAACAGTTGTAAGTGAAAATCTCTTTCCCAGTGTCACCTTGGATTCATAAGCATGGAACTGAAAGGTCAGGCACCACCAATTTGTGACCCCCTTTGTTTGAATATATTCATTTGTATACATCTCATATCTCCCTGTTGCTTCCTGATTCATCAATTGTCTGAGCTTACAACTTCTACTTTCATTGAGTCTTAAGGGGAGGTCTTTCCACTTACCTCATATGTTATACTTCCCTTTACATGTCAAATTCTAAGAGGTGTCGATTCTAAATTTTGTCATTACGTCTGCCGAATACAGTGTAGAAAAGCCTCAATGCTTTTTAATATCAGTCATGTTTACCTGGTTTCAGTCATTTATGCTATTTTGATTTTTCAATGTATTCCCTTTGGCATTTAAGAGAAAATAAGTTCAATTTTGTTTTAGTGAGAAGCATACTACTGGTGACACACATGATAAAGAATCTGCCTGTGATGCAGAAGACCCAGTTTCTATCCCTGGGTCAGAAAGATCTCCTGGAGAAGGAACTGGCAACCCACTCCAGTACTCTTGCCTGGAGAATTCCATAGACAAAGGAACCTGGCAGGTTACAGTTCATGGGCTCACAAAGAGTCAGACACAAATGATCAAGTAACTTTAACTTATACTATGACAAATAACAACAAGAAAATAATAGTTTTTTAAAACCTTTTAAGTGTTTTGTACAAAAAAATAATGTATATTTTTGTATTTTTAAAACAGTAGAGTGTGAGGGAGGGATGAAGACAAATCATTATTATTACTATTACTTGCTTCTCCAAGTATTACAACTCCAGTGATTTGTGTAATATGTTCTATGGTATTACTTTATCAACAAATATATGACATCAATTTTATTTCATACATCAAACACAAAGTATGATAGCATGTTTTCAGGTTGATATCATATTTAATGTGTAAAATACCTAGGGCACATCATGAGCATATGTGTGTATTTCTTTCTTCCAATTACTTAAATATATCAACTAAAACCAATATTCCAAGAAAGCTTCAGTGCTAATAGTGAATATAGTTTCCTGTCCTATACTTTAGGACTTTGTAGTTTAAAAGTAAAAATTTTTAAATAGCACAGATTTGCATGAAGAAACAGATAGCTTAGTAACAAACCTAGAGTTATTATTTTGTTTCCATAGATTGAAGAAATAGTTATAAAAGTAAATGAATTATGAAAATGTCACCATATACTTATTAGGGACATATTTGAATATCACTTTCCATCTCCAGCCTTGAATTCATCTTCAGCATCAAAAGCAGAAAAGTATAGAATGTTCCTTCTACTTACAATGTTCTTTAATGATATAGAGTAACTTTTCCAAACTTTTAAATAATTTAGCAAAGATAACACCAAATATAAAATTCCACAGTATAATTCCATAGAGAGATCTGAAATGTTGACTTGGGTAGTGACACTACGGAGGCTGTAAGAGTGCTGAGCAAAATATCCTTAGCATTTTCTACATTTCAGACAGATAAAAAACTTTCTCAAGATTTCTTGTCTCCTGGGGAATGTGTGGGCACAGCATTTCTTAAATTTTCTATTCATTTTATCCTTACCCTTCAACTTTACATTATATCTTTGGATAGAAATTTTTTGACAGTTGTTGACTAGGCTAAGATTCCTCAAAATGAAACTATTTTCATCCACACAATTAGCCATTACAATGCCACTGTGTCTTTTATTGGGTTTTCTATTCATAACACAGACTTTAAATGCAAATTAATATATAAAGGGATCCAGAAGCTCAATGATAATATACCTCCAAAGATCTGTGACTAGTTTACTGACAGGATTACTTTGCAAGTTTGACCTTGTTTCTCAGAACTCTCATATAGTGTGCTTGATCTAATGTCAGATACATTGGCTTATAAAACAATATACAGAAAAAAAAAAGATGATTCTCTACTATCTGTTTATGGGGGATATCAAATAAAGTGACACTGGTGTGTCTTTGATGAAGTCAGACCTTGAAATCTGGCAAATTTCTTTGCCAATATTTGGCCATTTTATTCAGCCAAAAGTTGGCAATGAAGAAAAAAAATTTTTCCTTATGCACAATATTTAAATAGTTAAAATTTTGCTTCTCTTCTAAGATTCTGATTGAAATCAGTCTTGCTGTATAAAGCAATATTGAACATTATTTTCCATCTCCATTTCTATTAGCCTAGCCAGCTTTGTTCGTCAGAAGATTTTCTAGCTGTTATTTCCAGGTGCAGGAATAAATTAATTTTTCCTCATGAAGAGTCACTCTTTAACCATATGTTCACAATAAAGTTAGCCAATTTGTTACATGAATGGCTGGGAGACTTGAAGAATTAAGAACAATGAAAAATCTTTACTATTCATTTTCTTAGGAACAGTAGCTGCTGCTGATTTTTTTGGTGCAAACACTGCCTAACATCCATAGAATGATACACACACACACACACACACACACTGTTCTGTCCCTTCTGTGGACAGTTACATTGTCAAGAGAATGCACATTAAATAGAGGACACATTTGAGTTGTTACTTTGCTTTGTAGTTGCAGCTGTTTTAGTTCGGCGAGTCTCCCTGTATTTATCAAGATGCATTTTAAATCACATTTCCTTAGGGATAACTGGATCTGCCATGCTTGGTTATCAACTTTCCTTCCCATCTGTTACAGTTCCTATTATAGTTGCAGTAAAATACCACAAGCAGACTGGCTTGATACGTATAGAACTGAAAATATTTGGCTTTGTGACCAAGCATTTAAACCTTACTTAACTCCAAAGTGAAAAGAGACATGATCTGATTTTCTGTAGTTTGATTTTCACTGCCAGCCTGCTTTACCAGTCTCCTGCCTCAGTTGGGATCTGAGTTATTAAAAGTTATTTGATATAAAGTGAAATAAACTTGGTGTGGGAATGAGAAAGCACCTCTTTTAATCTCACTTGCCCTTTCTAATAATCAGTTTTGGCAAGCCAATTATCTCTCTTGAGCATGAATTACAAAATTAGAAGTATCAGGTGTAATAAAACCAGCACCAATCTTGGGATCTTAGAATGTGGTTTCAGGTGACATTCTCCAGTTAACACTTTTGCACTATAATTTCTTGGGTAATTTAATTAAGTACTCAAACTACTGCTTTTTCTTTTGTTACACTGGGATAATAAAAAATCTTCCTGAAAAGGTGAGGAGAGAGTAAATAATAATGTATGCTAACCTTTATGTCATGCAGCGTAGCAGAGAACTCTTCTAGTAGATGTTCAGTTTAAGTTATAGAGTGATATACAGGAGGAAGATCAGGAATCTTTAAAATAAAATTGTTCATTTTCTCTGGGATCTTCCTGTATGTCCCTGTCAGAACAAATAAAGATTAAAACTTTTTCTTACTCTTTTTTCCACTTAAAGATTTATTTAGTAATAATATGTCCTATTGACTTTTTATAGAATATAAGAAAAGTCAATAAAATAATTTCATACATAAATGGAAATGAACGCATTTATAAAACCTTACTAAAAATGAGGTAGAGTGGGAAAATAATTTAAGATGCTTCTTTTAAATTTTTTCTAGAATGGTCTGAACAAAATTATGAAATGTGTGGGTGGTGGAGTTTTAGTTATGGAGTGAAATCTAGCATTTCATTTGAAATAATTTCAGTTTTTAATTTTCTTTATTTTTAAAAGAGTTATGCCCTTAATGCATGTCCCCATTATCTACATCTTAAAATATATGATATTACCTATTCAAGGAAATTCTCTTTAATTTAAAACTTGACTCAGATGTTGTTATTGTTCAGTTACTAGTGGCCCACTCTTTGTCATCCCATGGATTGCAGCACTCCAGGCTCCTCTGTTTTCCATTATCTTCCAGAGTTTGTTCAGATTCATGTTCATTGAATCAGTGATGCTATCTAAGCATCTCATCCTCTGCTGCCCCTTTCTAATTTTGCTTTCAAGCTTCCCCATTATCAGGGTCTTTTCCAATGAATCAGCTCTTCATATCACTTGACCAATGTATTGGAGCTTCAGCTTCAGCATCAATCCTTCCAACGAATATTAAAAGTTGATTTTCTTTAGGATTTACTGGTTTTATCTCCCTGTAGTCCAAGGACCTCAAAAGTCTTTTCTAGCACCACAATTCGAAATCATCAGTTTTTCGGTGCTCAGCAATTCTTTATATTCCAACTCTCACATATGTAGATGACTACTGGAGAAACCATAGCTTTGACTATATGGCCCTTTATTGGCAAAGTGATGTCTCTGCTTTTAACATGCTACTAGGTTTGTCATAGCTTTCCATTAAAGGAGAAAGCCTCTTTTAATTTAAAGACTGCAATCATTGTCTGCACTGATTTTGGAACACAAGAAAATAAAACCTGTTACTGCTTCTAGTTTTTCCCCTTCTATTTGTCATGAATTAATGGGATCAGAGGGGCTGCCCAAGTGGCACAGTGGTAAAAAAAATCTGCCTACAATGCGGGAGACCCTGGTTTGATCCCTGTGTCAGGAAAAATCCCCTGGAGGAGGGAATGGCAACCCACTCCAGTACTTTTGCCTGGAGAATTCCATGGCCAGAGGAGCCTAGCAGGCTACAATGGGGTCACAAAAAATTCAGATATGACTGAGAGACTAACACTACTACCAATTGGATCTGATGGGGCTTTCTAGATATAAGACATGCAGGTTCAATCCCTGGGTCAGAAAGATCCCCTGGAGGAGGTCATGGCAACCCACTCCAGTATAGTTACCTGGAGAATCCCATGGACAGAGGAGCCTGGAAGGCTACAGTCCATAGGGTCACAAAGTCGGACATGACTGAACTGACTTAGTACACACAAAATGGGACTAGATGCCGTGATCTTCATTTTTCTAATGTTGAGTTTCAAGTCAGCTTTTTCACTATCCTCTTTCACCCTCATCAGGAAGCTCTTTAGTTCCTCTTCACTTTCCTCCATTAGAGTGGTATCCTCTGCATATCTGAGGCTGTTGATACTTCTCCCAACAACCTTGATTCCAGCTTGTGATTCATCAGGTCCAACATTTCCCATGTTGTACTGTGCATAGAAGTTAAATAAGCAGGGTGATGATGTGCAGCCTTGACGTACTCCTTTCCCAAATTTGAACCACTCCATTGTTCCAAATCCAGTTCTAACTTTGCTTCCTGACCCACACAAGGTTTCACAGGGAACAGGCAAGGTGGTCTGGTATTCCCATCTCTTTAAGAATTTTCCACAGTTTGCTGTTATCCACACAAAGGCTTTAGCATGGTCACTGATGCAGAAGTAGATGTTTTTCTGGAATTTCCTTGCTTTCTCCATGATCCAACAAAAGTTGACGATTTGATACCTAGTTCCTCAGCCTTTTCTGAACCCAGCTTGTACATTTAGAAGCTCTCAGTTCATGTACTGCTAAAGCCTAGCTTGTAGCATTCTGAACATTAGCTTGCTAGCATGTGAAATGAGTGCAGTTGTGCAGTAGTTTGAACATTCTTTAGCATTGCCCTTTTTTGTGATTGAAATGAAAACTGACCTTTTCCAGTCCTGTAGCCACTGCTGAGTTATCCAAATCTGCTGGCATATTGAGTGCAGCACTTTCATAGCCTCATCTTTCAGGATTTGAAATAGCTCAACTGGAATTCCATAACCTCCACTAGCTTTGTCGGTAGTGATGCTTCCTAAGGACCACTTGATTTCACATTCCAGGAAGTCTAGCTCTAGGTGAGCTATCACACCATTGTGGTTATCTTTGTCAAGAAGATCTTTTTGTGTATAGTTCTTCTGTGTATTCTTGCCACCTCTTCTTAATATCTTCTGCTTCTGTTAGGTTCTCATGGTTTCTATCCTTTATTGTGCCCATCTTTGAATGAAATGTTCCCTTTGTATATCTAGTTTTCTTGAAGAGGTCTCCAGTCTTTTCCATTCTGTTGTTTTCCTCTATTTCTTTTCACTGTTTACTTAAGAAGGCTTTCTTCTCTCTCCTTGCTATTCTTTGGAACTCTGCATTCAGATGTATATATCTTTCCTTTTCTCCTTTGTCTCTGACATTTTTTTTTTTTTTTTTATCCTCAGCTATTTGTAAGGTCTCCTCAGATAACCAATTTGCCTTTTTGCATTTTTTTTTTTTCTTGAGATGGTTTTGGTTACTGCCTCTTGTACAATGTTGCAAACCTCCATCCATAGTTCAGGCATTCTGTTTATCAGATCTAATCCCTTGGATCTATTTGTCACTTCTACTGCATAAGGGATTTGATTTAAGTCATACCTGAATGGCCTAGTGGTTTTCCCTACTTTCTTCAATATAAGTCTGAATTTGGCAATAAGGAGTTCTGCATGAGATAGGTAATGGGAAATAAATGCAACTGTCTAAATCTAGAAAAAAATATAGATAACTTTTTCCCATGGAGTAAAATCACATTTTTCTCCCTCAATAGTTCACCAAAAAAAGAAATAAATAAAAATTAAAGAGATAAGAGAAAAAATATAGATGAAAAGCAGAATGAGTGTATTAACTCAGAGATAATAATTTTAATAATAAATGAATTAACAGCTAATGGCAAAAGTGCATACAAATTAAGTAAAATTTAATGACATATTGGCATATATGTGAAAAAGGCAAAGACAGAACCCCCAAAGAAATTCTTACCTTACTTGTTTATAATGCCATTTATACATTTTCATTAATAATGTAGAGTCAACTCCCCACTCCACCCCAGAAAAGTGATTTTTTTTTCCAATAAAGGCACAAATCAGAACAGATTTCAAGTAAAACCAAGTAAGATATGAAAAATAAACCATTTCCTGTGACTAGTTCCAAATAAGATTGTATCCCATAGAATGCATCCCACCAACGTAGAATGAACCCTACTAAGTGAATTTCAGTGAAAATCCTGGTTCAGGGCCACCATTTACAGCTCTACTTTCCCACTTACAAGCCTTACTGACTCAGGCAAAGAAAAAGTAGATTCTACAACACCATGTCATTATAGTGAAGTTCAAAAGGAGGCAAAAAGATAAAAATCACTTAACACCAGGATAAAATAAATATACGTTTGTGATATAACCACATTAGCCATAGTCGGAAGGAAACACTAGAATCAAGTGTGTTTGTGCAAGAGAAACAGAGAGAGAGTTACAGAAACAGAACAAAAAGCAAGAAACCTAAAAATCCACGTTAGATGAAAAGTTTTAAAATGCAATATATATAGCACATGAAAATGTAGAATTTCAGGCAGAAAATAATTTTTCTGCCCATAGACATTAGGATTTTTGCCCATGGACATGAAAATTTCAGTATTCTTCTCTCACATTAAAAAAAAAAAAAAAGAGTGAAAAATCATGAATTGTCACATTTTTCTGAAAAGCCTAAACCATGGCAAAGAAATACCTAATAAAGAGAAAAAATGGCTAAAGGTGAAAAAACTAAGACAAAGCATGAATGTTGTTAACTAAAGGGCAGCTAAAGTTATTACATTAGTTGAACATGACCACATGATATCTAAAAAGAATTAAAAATAATAAAAGGTATTATTGTAAATTAAAAATATAATTTCCATTACTTAAATAAATTGTTAAAATTTTAAAAAGAACAGAAGATCGAGAGATAAATTTCTGAATAAAA
>SJYT01040926.1:156381-186661 GCA_006410635.1 Cephalophus harveyi
TTTTTTTTTTTTTTTTAGTAATTAAAATCTAAAACACACATTGATAATGAATTCAGAATGATTTAAGGATCTTCTACATATTAACCCAGTAAAAAGCAAAGTTAGGCTCAATGCAAGATTGTCCACTGCTGTCACTTCATTCATGTCCAGCTGCTTGCAACCCTGTGGACTCTAGCTCACCAGGCTCCTCTATGCATAGGATTCTCCAGGCAAGAATACTGGAGTGGATTGCCATGCCCTCCTCCAGGAGGATCTTTACACTAAGTAAAGATCCAGGGGATCTTCCCAGCCCAGGGATCAAACTTGCATCTCTAGTGTCTCCTGCATTGGCAGGCAGATTCTTTACCACTAGCTCCACCTAGGAAGCCCTGCAAGATTGCCTACTTCTCTTCTATTTACCAGCACCCTTAGCCTTTCAATGGGTTAGGCTTCCCTGGTGACTCAGAGGTTAAAGTGTCTGCTCCAGTGTGGGAGATCTGGGTTTGATCCCTGGGTAGGGAAGACCCCCTAGAGAAGGAAATGGCAACCCACTCCAGTATTCTTGCCTGGAGAATCCCATGGACAGAGGAGCCTGGTAGGCTACAGTCTACCAGGTCGCAAAGAGTCGGACACAACTGAGCAACTTAACTTTCTTTCACTTTACTTTAGCCTTTCAAATGAATCTTTTATTATACACTTAAAAAGACTCATGATAAATGATTTAATATAGCAATTATTGAGCTCCATGTTCACTTCTTTTTTTTTTTTTCCAATTGTTATACTCCTGAGAGTCCCTTGGACTGCAAGGAGATCCAACCAGTCCATTCTAAAGGAGATTAATCCTGGATGTTCTTTGGAAGGACTGATGCTAAAGCTGAAACTCCAATACTTTGGCCACCTCATCCAAAGAGTTGACTCATTGGAAAAGACTCTGATGCTGGGAGGGATTGGGGGCAGGAGGAGAAGGGGACGACAGAGGGTGAGATGGCTGGATGGCATCACCAACTCGATGGACATGAATTTAAGTGAACTCTGGGAGTTGGTGATGAACAGGGAGGCCTGGCGTGCTGCGATTTGTGGGGTAGCAAAGAGTCGGACACAACTGAGCGACTGAACTGAACTGAGTGTTTATCTAATTTTTTATCTAATAATATCTGATTAACTATGTGCTTATTCATCTTCCTAGAAATAATGATGGTCATATTGCTACTATGATTCCCAGAGTGATCAAATCAATTAATACATATAAACAATTTTTAAAACTGTACAGCATCACACAAATGGGAAATTTATAATTGTTTTTAAATTATGAAGTTAATAGAATTTAATAACATTTTAATGGGAAAAAATTTAACTCTTCTTCTCCTGGTAATTACTTTTAATAAACATATTTTCAGGGCATTTTATTACTATCAGGAAAACAGAATGCACAGATCTCTATCATTATACCATGTAATGAAATGGTAGTTTAATTACCTGACAGTTTGAATTGATATCTAAAATGAATTTTTAATATTCTGCTATATTGATTTATATTTTGAATATTTTTTGAGAAATCCTTCCCTGAAAGCCACTGGGGAGTTACGATCTTTTGAACATTCGCTACCGTACTCCTTTCTTGGTCCTTTAAAATGTACTTTCCTTCACCACAACCCAGTGTCACTATATTGACTTTGCTGCCCATCAAATGAATGAACCAAATTTTGATTCAGTCACACTGTCAACCATACAGAAATCCCTGCTACTGCAACCACATGGAGAAAAGATTTGACTCAAGCTGACCAATAAGAATATTTGAGTTCATGGCTTAATAATTAATCCAAAGATGATCAAAGCATAACAGTGGCAAGCAGAATCTTCTTGTGATTTTCAAGGATCATTGGAAGAATTTGAGTATCCTATAGTATAAAACTGGAGAAGGAAATGGCAACCCACTCCAGTGTTCTTGCCTGGAGAATCCCAGGGATGGGGAGCCTGGTGGGCTGCCGTCTATGGGGTCGCACAGAGTCGGACACGACTGAAGCGACTTAGCAACAGCAGCATAGTATAAAACGTACTTTAATTTTTATTGTAAGAGACACAAGTGCTAGTGATGATTACATTCATTATGTAGAAGAGTTTTTCTGGAAATGAAATTGATTTACTATGGGAGGACAAATCAAGAGACAAAGAGAAAAACCCAGGGTAGGTGAGTCATTGATGTCCAAATCAGGTTGTATCCAAATTAGCATTCAGTTGGCCTTCCAAATACCAAAATCCAATAAATCTCCCTTGACCTTTAAAATTTATTTAAAAACTTTTTTTTTTTTTTTTAGTAATTAAAATCTAAAACACACATTGATAATGAATTCAGAATGATTTAAGGATCTTCTACATATTAACCCAGTAAAAAGCAAAGTTAGGCTCAATGCAAGATTGTCCACTGCTGTCACTTCATTCATGTCTAGCTGCTTGCAACCCTGTGGACTCTAGCTCACCAGGCTCCTCTATGCATAGGATTCTCCAGGCAAGAATACTGGAGTGGATTGCCATGCCCTCCTCCAGGAGGATCTTTACACTAAGTAAAGATCCAGGGGATCTTCCCAGCCCAGGGATCAAACTTGCATCTCTAGTGTCTCCTGCATTGGCAGGCAGATTCTTTACCACTAGCTCCACCTAGGAAGCCCTGCAAGATTGCCTACTTCTCTTCTATTTACCAGCACCCTTAGCCTTTCAATGGGTTAGGCTTCCCTGGTGACTCAGAGGTTAAAGTGTCTGCTCCAGTGTGGGAGATCTGGGTTTGATCCCTGGGTAGGGAAGACCCCCTAGAGAAGGAAATGGCAACCCACTCCAGTATTCTTGCCTGGAGAATCCCATGGACAGAGGAGCCTGGTAGGCTACAGTCTACCAGGTCGCAAAGAGTCGGACACAACTGAGCAACTTAACTTTCTTTCACTTTACTTTAGCCTTTCAAATGAATCTTTTATTATACACTTAAAAAGACTCATGATAAATGATTTAATATAGCAATTATTGAGCTCCATGTTCACTTCTTTTTTTTTTTTTTTTAACTTTGGCCATCTCATGCAAAGAGTTGACTCATTGGAAAGGACTCTGATGCTGGGAGGGATTGGGGGCAGGAGGAGAAGGGGACGACCGAGGATGAGATGGCTGGATGGCATCACTGACTCAATGGATGTGAGTCTGAGTGAACTCCGAGAGATGGTGATGAACAGGGAGGCCTGGCATGCTGCGATTCATGGGGTCGCAAAGAGTCGGACACGACTGAGCAACTGAACTGAACTGAACTGATGTGCTATTCACAATGGAGAACTGATGAAAGCACATGTGTATGTATATGTATCTAACTTCCTATATTCTAAATCTGGCTGTTTCATTTGACCTTAAATGAACTGGTTGTACACATTTCCATTTCTTCAGTATTATTTGTATAAATATTTTCTGAATTCTTACAGAATCAAGAAATAGGCTTAAGATTATGTGAGCTGGAGAAGCATCTGCCAAACATGTTCCACAAATTACTAGTTGTGAAAAATGTTAGTAGTTGATTCTCCTAAACTCTATAAAGCTTCAGAACATCCTTATTAAGCAAAATCTTCAACATGCTAATCTTTTTAAAAATCACTTGAGTTAAAAACATACCATTTGTTTTTAATTAGCCACAATAAAATACAGATATATTTTTACAATTCCAAAGTTTTGTTTTCAGCAAAGCCCATTTGTTTTTATATTTAAAATAAAACCGTTGCAGCAAGGCAGACCCCTTCCAGGGCCCGAAACTGGGCTCTTGTCTAACACTTGGAAGTGAATTGTCCGAGGAGACACATGTGCTGACAAAGCAGGAGATTTTATTGGGAAATGGCACCAGGCTGGAGAGCAGTAGGGTAAGGGAAACCAGAAGAACTGCTCTTCCACGTGGCTCACAATGTCGGGTTTTATGGTGATGGGATTAGTTTCCGGGTGGTCTTTGGCCAATCATTCTAATTCAGTCTTTCCTGGTGGCACACACATTGCTCAGCCAAGATGGATGCTAATGAGAGGGATTCTGGGAAGTGGACAGACACGCAGTGTCCCCGAGCTCTTCCGGTTGTTGGTGGCTTGTTAGTTCCATATTCCTTATCAGGATCTCCTGTCATAAAACAACTCATGCAAATGGTTACTATGGTGCCTGGCCAGGGTGGACAGTTTCAATCCGTGTGCTTCCCCTAACAAAACAATATTTTCTTTGAGTGAAATATGAGCAGGAATCATTTGAAATCAGTGAAAGGGCCATTGTGACACAGAGATTTGTTTCTTGAGAGGGCATTCATTGCAAAATGTAACTAGTATACTCTAAGTAATCAGGAGAAGAGGTAGAAGTGGGATCTGAAGAGTTTATTACACCCATACAAAATACTGTTAGTACACTTTTTACTACTGTTACTAGCCAACTCTTCTGTGGGCAAACAAATTTAATCTGAAAACCACACTATGAGGTGAGTGTTAATTTATATGCTTTTTATGTATAAAGACATGGAGGCACAGATGGAGCTCATTTGTAGCAAAATGGCCCCAGCATTCACACTTCCACCCACTGTGCTCTTCCCCTGCTGCTCTCTGCTCATGAAGCCAGAAAGGAGTCTTGTAGAGAGTGACAAAGGGAAATAGCAAAGGAGAACATCATAAAGGAAGAATGAGGAAGTCTACTTCAAAGTGAAAGATAAGGTGTGTTAATTTTCAAGAATCTAGAGATAAACCACAAAAATAGCCAGAGTAGCCTCTGCAGTACCAGAAGAACATTCATTTATTTGTTCAAACTCTGCTGAAGTAGAAATGGAAAGGACTTGGAAGACCCTGCAAAAAATAACAAGAGACCAAGAGTGATGTGAGATATGAATACTCTTTTGGGACAGAATATATGAAAAGGTCAAAGAAGACTAGGTAGGTCACAACTATGAGTCTTTTTGCTCCTGCCTAATAGAACTTCTAAAACCAGGTTGAACATCTGGAAGTTAACAATTTACATACTGCTGAAGCCTGGCTTTGAGAATTTTGAGCATTACTTTACTAATGTGTCAGATGAATGCAATTGTGCAATAGTTTGAGCATTCTTTGGCATTGCCTTTCTTTGGGATTGGAATGAAAACTGACCTTCTCCAGTCATGTAGCATATGGAGTGCAAAATTTGTTGGCATATTGAGTGCAGCACTTTCACAGCATCATCTTTCAGGATTTGAAACAGCTCAACTGGAATTCCATCACCTCCACTAGCTTTGTTCGTAGTGATGCTTTCTAAGGCCNGAGTTTTCCAAATTTGCTGGCAGATTGAGTGCAGCACTTTCACAGCATCATCTTTCAGGATTTGAAACAGCTCAACTGGAATGCCATCACCTCCACTAGCTTTGTTCGTAGTGATGCTTTCTAAGGCCCACTTGACTTCACATTCCAGGATGTCTGGCTCTAGGTGAGTGATCACACCACCATGATTATATTGGTCGTGAAGATCTTTTCTGTACATTTCTTCTGTGTATTCCTGCCACCTCTTCTTAATATCTTCTGCTTCTGTTAGGTCCATACCATTTCTGTCCTTTATCGAGCCCATCTTTGCATGAAATGTTCCCTTGGTATCTCTAATTTTCTTGAAGAGATCTCTAGTCTTTCCCATTCTGTTCTTTTCCTCTATTTCTTTGCATTGATCACTGAGGAAGTCTTTCTTATCTCTTCTTGCTATTCTTTGGAACTCTGCGTTCAGATGCTTATATCTTTCCTTTTCTCCTTTACTTTTCACCTCTATTCTTTTCACAGCTATTTGTAAGGCCTCCTCAGACAGCCATTTTGCTTTTTTGTATTTCTTTTCCATGAGGATGGTCTTGATCCCTGTCTCATTCATCAGGCTCTGTCAAAAAAAGGCAGAGGAGCCAGAGATCAAATTGCCAACATCAGCTGAATCATTGAAAAAGCAAGAGAGTTCCAGAAAAACATCTATTTTTGCTTTATTGACTATCCCAAAGCCTTTGACTGGGTGGAGAATAAACTGTGGAGAATTCTTCAAGAGATGGGAATACCTGCCTCTTGAGAAACTTGCCTCTTGAGAAACTTGTATGTATGTCAGGAAGCAACAGTTAGAACTGGACATGGAACAACAGACTGGTTTCATTTAGGAAAAAGAGTATGTCCAGGCTGTATATTGTCACCCTGCTTATTTAACTTTGAAGCAGAGTACATCATGAGAAATGCTGGGCTGGAAGAAGCACAAGCTGGAATCAAGATTGCCAGGAGAAATATCAGTAACCTCAGATATGCAGATGACACCACCCTTATGGCAGAAAGTGAAGAAGAACTAAAGAGCCTCTTGATGAAAGTGAAAGAGGAGAGTGAAAAAGTTGGCTTAAAGCTCAACATTCAGAAAATGAAGATCATGACATCTGGTCCCATCACATCATGGGAAATAGATGGGGAAACAGTGGAAACAGTGGCAGACTTTTTTTTAGGGTGCTCGATAATCACTGCAGATTGTGATTGCAGCCATGAAATTAAAAGACGCTTACTCCTTGGAAGGAAAGTTATGATCATACTAGATAGCATATTGAAAAGCAGAGATATTACTTTGCCAAAAAAGGTTCATCTAGTCAAGGCTATGGTTTTTCCAGTGGTCATGCATGGATGTGAGAGTTGAACTGTGAAGAAAGCTGAGCACCAAAGAATTGATGCTTTTGAACTGTTGTGTTGGAGAGGACTCTTGAGAATCCCTTAGACTGCATGGAGATCCAGCCAGTCCATCCTAAAGGAGTTCAGTCTTGGGTGTTCATTGGAAGGACTGATGCTGAAGCTGAAACTCCAATACTTTAGCCACCTTGTGCGAAGAGTTGACTCATTGGAAAAGACTCTGATGCTGGGAGTGATTGGGGGCAGGAGGAGAAGGGGACGACAGAGGATGAGATGGCTGGATGGCATCACCGACTCGATGGATGTGAGTTTGAGTGAACTCCAGGAGTTGGTGATGTACAGGGAGGCCTGGCATGCTGTGATTTATGGGTTCTCAAAGAGTCAGACACGACCAAGTGACTGAACTGAAATAGAACTTCAGCATGTCCTTAATTCACAATGCTGTAAACTGAATACTAATTTGAATGTTAAATATTTGTAATAATTTCTGTAATTCATTATGATGACAAATTTCAAAATTCACTAGAGAGAGAAGCAAAAGGTTTACCTATTTAAAACCTAGTCTGCATGTCAGTTTTATGAATATATCAGACATTACAGTTTCTTTTGCAAATTGTTCATTCATTTCTTCTCTCCATTTATTACTGGCAGTTTCATAAATCAGTGATGCTTTTCATAGTCTTTTAAGGTAACTATTCTTTGTACTTTTCGATCTTTGTACCACATAAGTCTATTAAAAGTTCAAAAAATAAAATTTAAATGTAAATAAATTTTAAAATAAAATAATGAGTATTAGCTGTTTTCTGGCTTCCCTCATAGCTCAGTTGATAAAGAATCCATTTGCAATGCAGGGGCCCCATGTTCGATCCCTGGGTCAGGAAGATCCCTTGGAGAGGGGATAGGCTACCTACTCCAGTAGTCTTGGCTTTCCCTGTGGCACAGTTGGTAAAGACTCTGCCTGCAATGTGGGAAACCTAGGTTCAATTCCTGGGTTGGGAAGATCATCTGGAGAAGGAAAAGTCTACCCACTCTAGTATTCTTGCCTGGAGAATTCTGTTTTCTTATGGGACACAGATTATTCTAATTTTCATTTATCTTTTAATTAAAATAAAGCTATTATTTTAAAATTTTATTAAAAGTATTAACTTTTTCTTAATGTTTTTGATGCATCTAGAATGACACCACACAAGTTGTTTAACTGGAGGAATTTTTGCTTAAAATTTAAATTATGAATATATATACTAACAGATGATTCAAAAATATTCTAAATCTAAAAACCTCAATATGCTTATTCTATGTAAACAATAAAATATTACCAAAATGTTATCAATTGCATTCCTCTTTCTTAAACCCAAAAGTAGATACTCCTTAAATTATATTTTTATTATCACTCCCAAGCATTCATTGTTTACAGTTTTATTATATATATATGCAACATGGAGAATTACTACTCAAAGATGTTCTAAACTAAATGTCACAATCTGGGGTTTTTTAGAGCATATGGGTAATACAAATTTGAAACCTAAACTTACCTTGCAGACTCTGTCTCCTCTTACTCTAATGGTCATTAAAATTCAAGACACACTTTAGAGTCTGTTTTTTATTTTGGCTTCTATTTTCTTTAGTTTTCTTTCCTTTTATTTTTGCTCTGAACTATATGGATTTCAATTTATTAGGCTGGAAATTAATCAGTTGTTTATAATACCTAGTTTAGAACATTGGCTTTCATCTCACGGTACTTTTATTCACTGCAATCTATCTTTGAAGCAGAAAAGCAACCCCCATTTCTCCGACTCTCAGCCTTCAGGGAAAGTCAGTCAGAGAATTAGAAAAGTCTAGTTAATGTCAAGGCTATAAGAAACGTTTGGTGCAGATTCAGTGAATGACACAGCAAAGAGTGGAGAGCCAATTGCTTTACACAGCATCTATACTGGAAAATGCCTTCCTTTTGTAGATAAGCAACGGTGCAGAAGTGGAGCTCAGTTCAGTTCAGTTGCTAAGTAGTGTCAGACACTGCAACCCTATGAACTGCAGCACTCCAGGCTTCCCTATCCATCGCCAACTACTGGAGCTTGCTCAAACTCATGTCCATCAGGTTGGTGTTGCCATCCAACCATCTCACTCTTTATTGTCCCCTTCTCCTGCCTTCAATTTTTCCCAGCATCAGGATCTTTGCAATGAGTCAGTTCTTCACACCAGGTGGGCAAAGTATTGGAGTTTCAGTTTCAGCATTAGTCCTTCCAATGAATATTCAGGATTGATTTCCTTTAGGATGGACTGGTTTGATCCCCTTGCCTGCCAAGGGACTCTTAAGAGTCTTCTCCAACACCACAGTTCAAAAGCATCAATTATTCGGTGCTCAGCTTTCTTTATAGTCCAACTCTCACATCCACACATGACTACTGGAAAAACCATAGCTTTGACTAGATGGACCTTTGTTGGTAAAGTACTGTCTCTGCTTTTTAATATGCAATCTAGGTTGTAATAGCTTTTCTTCCAAGGAGCAAGTATCTTTTGGTGACTGCAGTCACTATCTGCAATGATTTTGGGAGCCCCCCAAAATAAAGTCTTTCACTGTTTCCATTGTTTCCCCATTTATTTGCCATGAAGTGATGGGACCGGATGCCATGATCTTAGTTTTCTGAATGTTGAGTTTTAAGCCAATGTTTTCACTCTCCTCTTTCACTATCATCAAAAGGCTCTTTAATTAATCTTCACTTTCTGCCATAAGGCTGGTGTCATCTGCATAACTGAGGTTACTGATATTTCTCCCAGCAGTCTTGATTCCAGCTTGTGTTTCATCCAGCCCACATTTTACATGATATACTCTGCATATAAGTTGTATAAACAAGGTGACAGTATACAGCCTTCATGTACTCCTTTCCCTGTTTGTAATCAGTGGAGCTCAGTGGAGGGCAAAGATATGTATGGAGGTTCCAGTTAGCATGACCTTAATTAAATGGAATGGCTTTATCAGTGCAGAAGAAATTTATCTTAGGATGAAAAATTGTCTTGCCTACTTCAGTGTTTGATTTCCTCAGTAGAAAAGTTAAAGTGGCATAAGAATATCAGGGTCTTACTTTTTCTAATCATATATTCAGTGGAGAGATAGTAAATTAAAGCTGGATGGAAGAAAATAGATAAAATATAAAGCCTGCTGTGTTTTAAGAATTTTAATATAATAGTGTGATTTAATTTTCAAGATAAGTCTAGTTATTACCATTCAGTTCAGTTCAGTTCCATTCAGTCGCTCAGTCATGTCCGACTCTGCATGAATTGCAGCATGCCAGGCCTCCCTGTCCATCACTAACTCACGGAGTTCACTCAAACTCACATCCATGGATTGGTGATGACATCCAGCCATCTCATCCTCTGTCATCCCCTTTTCCTCCTGCCCCCAATCCCTCCCGGCATCAGAGACTTTTCCAATGAGTCAACTCTTCACATGAGGTGGCCAAAGTACTGGAGTTCCAGTTTTAGTATCATTCTTTCCAAAGAACACCCAGGGCTGATCTCCTTGCAGTCCAAGGGACTCTCAAGAGTCTTACAAAATTAATATAATTTAAGGTCATATTTAAAAAACTGCATCAAAATAGATGTATTGCTTTATTAAAAAAAAGGGATTAAGAAGGAAAAAAGATCATTATCAAAACTTAGTTTCCTGAAAGCATTTTTTGATGTAACTTTTTAGTTATCACATAAGTATTACTCTGTAAGAATTTTAGGAACTATCAGTTCAGTTCAATCGCTCAGTCATGTCTGACTTTTTGTGACACCATGAACTGCAGCACTCCAGGCCTCTCTGTGCATCACCAATCCCTGGAGTTCACTCAGACTCACGTCCATCGAGTCAGTGATGCCATCCAGCCATCTCATCCTCTGTTGTCCCCTTCTCCTCCTGCCCCCAATCCCTCCTGGCATCAGAGTCTTTTCCAATGAGTCAACTCTTCGCATGAGGTGGCCAAAGTACTATAGTTCATCTTTAGCGTCATTCCTTCCAAAGAAATCCCAGGGCGGATCTCCTTCAGAATGAACTGGTTGGATCTCCTTGCAGTCCAAGGGATTCTCAAGAGTCTTCTCAAACACCACAGTTCAAAAGCATCAATTCTTCAGTGCTCAGCTTTCTTCACAGTCCAACTCTCACATCCATACATGACCACTGGAAAAACCATAGCCTTGACTAGATGGACTTTTTTTGGCAATGTCTCTGCTTTTCAACATGCTATCTAGGATGATCATAACTTTTCTTCCAAGGAACAAGCATCTTTTAATTTAATGGCTGGAGTCACCATCCTCAGGGATTTTGGAGCCCCCCAAAAATAGTCTGATTCTGTTTCCATGGCTTCCCCATCTATTTCCCATGACGTGATGGGACCAGATGCCAAGATCTTCGTTTTCTGAATGTTGAGCTTTAAGCCAACTTTTTCACTCTCCTCTTTCACTTTCATCAAGAGGCTTTTTAGTTCCTCTTTAGTTTCTGCCATAAGGGTGGTGTCATCTGCATATCTCAGGTTATTGACATTTCTCCCAGCAATCTTGATTCCAGCCTGTGCTTCTTCCAGCCCAGCGTTTCTCATGATGTACTCTGCACACAAGTTAAATAAGCAGGGTGACAATATACAGCCTTGACGTACTCCTTTTCCTATTTGGAACCAGTCTGTTGTTCCATGTCCAGTTCTAACTGTTGCTTCCTGACCTGCATACAGATTTCTTAAGAGACAGGTCAGGTGGTCTGGTATTCCCGTCTCTTTCAGAATTTTCCACAGTTTATTGTGATCCACACAGTCAAAGGCTTTGGCATAGTCAATAAAGCAGAAATAGATGTTTTTCTGGAACTCTCTTGCTTTTTCGATGATCCAGCGGATGTTGGCAATTTGATCTCTGTTTCCTCTGCCTTTTCTAAAACCAGCTTGAACATCTAGAAGTTCACGGTTCACATATTGCTGTAGCCTGGCTTGGAGAATTTTGAGTATTACTTTACTAGCATGTGAGATGTGTGCAGTTGTGCAGTAGTTTGAGCATTATTTGGCATTGCCTTTCTTTGTTATGTCTTTAGGAACTGTAGATGTTTGTTAATAAAATAGTCACCATTCTGTGGTAATTGCTCTTAATTTCATACATTATGTATTTATATAAAATTTAAATATATATTCAGAAAAAATATTTATTGCTCTGACTTCACATTTTGCCAGCTTTACTTAGATGAATCCTGAACTAAATTTAGGAAATAGCTTTCTGAAGCCTTGGATGTAAATGGGAAGAATCTTCATCTAACAGCTAGGTCATATTAAGAATATGGAAAAGCAAAATAAACAAAAATATACCAATTATTTACTCTACAAGAATAGGATTTGATAGACTAAAATCTGAGCTAGCACTGGAAAAAGAAAATGAACAATCTTGGGATAATGCTCAGTCTTAGAATGACAGACAAAGAAAATACTGCCTGTGGCAAGGAATTACTAAAGGACTATAGGGCAGTGATTTCTAATACTCAGTTTCAGGTTGCTTATTATGGTACATTCAATCCTTGTTATCTCAGCACCATTAATAAATAATTTTTTCAACATGTATTTATTGATCAACAATGATATACTCAATTTGTATTAACTATAAAATGATAAGCAAAAGTACATGAGAACCCTACTTTCATGGCTTCATTCTAATGTGAGACTGACATTAACCATAGCATTATGCAAACAAACAATAAATTCCAGCAATATTGCAAAGTGGTGGTGGTTTAGTCGCTAAATCGTGTCCGACTCTTGGGACCCCATGAAATGTAGCCCGCCAGGCTCCTCTGTCCATGGGATTTTCCAGGCAAGAATATTGGAGTGCATTGCCATTTCCTTCTCCAGGGGATCTTCCCGACCATGAAATCGAACCCAGGAATCGAACTCCTGCCTTGCAGGCAGATTCTTTACCAACTGAGCTATAAGGAAAACCCTATATTGCAAAGGGAAGACAGAATAGCTCTGAGACCATGTGACAGATGATTTGGTCTATAGTGAATCAGTGAACTAAAATGGACCAGAATGGGTGAATTTAACTCAGATGACCATTATATCTACTACTGTGGGCAGGAATCCCTTAGAAGAAGTAGAGTCGCCATCATGGTCAGCAAAAGAGTCCAAAATGCAGTACTTGGATGCCATTTAAAAAACGACAGAATGATACCTGTTCATTTCCAAGGAAAACCATTAAATATCACGGAAATCCAAGTCTATGCCCCAACCAGTAATCCTGAAGAAGCTGAAGTTGAATGGTTCTATGAAGACCTACAAGACCTTTTAGAACTAACACCCAAAAAAGATGTCCTTTTCATTATAGGGGACTGGAATTCAAAAGTAGGAAGTCAAGAAACACCTGGAGTAACAGGCAAATTTGGCCTTGGAATAAGGAATGAAGCAAGGCAAAGGCTAATAGAATTTTGCCAAGAGAACACACTGGTCATAGCAAACACCCTCTTCCAACAACACAAGAGAAGACCCTACACATGGACATCACCAGATGGTCAACACTGAAATCAGATTGATTATATTCTTTGCAGCCAAGATGGAGAAGCTCTTTACAGTCAGCAAAAACAAGACCAGGAGCTGACTGTGGCTCAGATCATGAGCTCCTTATTGCCAAATACAGACTTAAATTGAAGAAGGTGGGGAAAACCACTAGCCCATTCAGGTATGACCTAAATCAAATCCCTTATGATTATACAGTGGAAGTGAGAAATAGATTTAAGGGACTAGATCTGATACACAGAGTGCCTGATGAACTATGGATAGAGGTTTGTGACATTGTACAGGAAGATAGGGATCAAGACCATCCCCATGGAAAAGAAATGCAAAAAGCAAAATGGCTGTCTGAGGAAGCCTTACAAATAGCTGTGAAAAGAAGAGAGGTGAAAAGTAAAGGAGAAAAGGAAAGATATAAGCATCTGAATGCAGAGTTCCAAAGAATAGCAAGGAGAGATAAGAAAGCCTTCCTCAGCGATCAATGCAAAGAAATAGAGGAAAAAAACAGAATGGGAAAGACTAGAGATCTCTTCAAGAAAATTAGAGATATCAAGGGAATATTTCACGGAAAGATGAGCTCGATAAAGGACAGAAATGGTCTGGACCTAACAGAAGCAGAAGATATTAAGAAGAGGTGACAAGAATATACAGAAAAACTGTACAAAAAAAGATCTTCACGACCCAGATAATCATGATGGTGTGATCACTCATCTAGAGCCAGACATCCTGGAATGTGAAGTCAAGTGGGCCTCAGAAAGCATCTCTACAAACAAAGCTAGTGGAGGTAATGGAATTCCAGTGGAGCTACTTCAAATCCTGAAAGATGATGCTGTGAAAGTGCTGCACTCAATATGCCAGCAAATTTGGAAAACTCACCAGTGGCCACAGGACTGGAGAAGGTCAGTTTTCATTCCAATCCCAAAGAAAGGCAATGCCAAAGAATGCTCAAACTATTGCATAATTGCACTCATCTCATACGCTACTTAATTAATGCTCAAAATTCTTCAAGCCAGACTTCAGCAATACGTGAATTGTGAGCTTCCAGATGTTCAGGCTGGTTTTAGAAAAGACAGAGAAATCAGAGATCAAATTGCCAACGTCTGCTGGATCATCAAAAAAGCAAGAGAGTTCCAGAAAAACATCTATTTCTGCTTTATTGACTATGCCAAAACCTTTGACTGTGTGGATCACAATAAACTGTGGAGAATTCTGAAAGAGATGGGAATACTAGACCACCTGACCTGCCTCTTGAGAAACCTATATGCAAGTCAGGAAGCAACAGTTAGAACTGGACATGGAACAACAGACTGGTTCCAAATAGGAAAAGGAGTACATCAAGACTGTATATTGTCACCCTGCTTATTTAACTTGTGTGCAGAGTACATCATGAGAAACGCTGGGCTGGAAGAAGCACAAGCTGGAATCAAGATTGCTGGGAGAAATGTCAATAACCTGATATATGCAGATGACACCACCCTTATGGCAGAAAGTGAAGAGGAACTAAAAAGCCTTTTGATGAAAGTAAAAGTGGAGAGTGAAAAAGTTGGCTTAAAGCTCAACATTCAGAAAATGAAGATCATGGCATCTGGTCCCATCACGTCATGGGAAATAGATGAGGAAGCTGTGGACACAGTGTCTGACTTTATTTTGGGGGGCTCCAAAATCCCTGAGGATGGTGATTGCAGCCATGAAATTAAAATATGCTTACTCTTCGGAAAAAAAGTTATGACCAACCTAGATAGCATATTGAAAAGCAGATACATTAATTTGCCAAAAAAAAAAAAAGTTCCATCTAGTCAAGGCTATGGTTTTTCCAGTGTTCATGTATGGATGTGAGAGTTGGACTGTGAAGAAAGCTGAGCGCTGAAGAATTGATGCTTTTGAACTGTGGTGTTTGAGAAGACTCTTGAGAATCCCTTGGACTGCAAGGAGATCCAACCAGTCTATTCTAAAGGAGATCCGCCCTGGGTGTTCTTTGGAAGGAATGATGCTAAAGCTGAAACTCCAGTACTTTGGCCACCTCATGAGAAGAGTTGACTCATTGGAAAAGATCCTGATGCTGGGAGGGATTGGGGGCAGGAGGAGAAGGGGATGACAGAGGATGAGATGGCTGGATGGCATCACCAACTCAGTGGACGTGTTTGAGTGAACTCTGGATGATGATGATGGACAGGGAGGCCTGGCATGCTGCAATTCATGGTTTCCCAAAGAGTCGTACATGACTGAGTGATGAACTGAACTGAAGTATTAGTTTTGAAGAAGAATGAAGTCCTGTTTTCAGACAAAAGTGATGTAATGTAGGGTAAATACAGGGCATCTTGTAAAGTGGGTAGTAACAAGCTCTATGGCAATTGTTAGGATTGTCACTTGCTGTGTCAGTAGAGCAGAATTGAAGAAGAATGAAGTCCTGTTTTCAGACAAAAGTGATGTAATGTAGGGTAAATACAGGGCATCTTGTAAAGTGGGTAGTAACAAGCTCTATGGCAATTGTTAGGATTGTCACTTGCTGTGTCAGTAGAGCAGATTGTGGGTTCTGTCTGTCCTAAGATCTTCTCCCCACTGAGCACACTATAGTCTGTCCTTATCTCTGGTTTTTGCTCTGAAAGAATGCAGGTGAATAATGGAGCTATGAAAGAAGATATGTTGCCTTTCCTTATTAACCCACTCGACTTTCCTTTGGTGTTCCATTTTACTCAATTCATCCTTAATATTTTCTTTTGAAAATATTTCTTTAAATTTCAGACAGGTGGAAGGACTTTTTCTAGTTTCCAGGGATGATATAAACTCCATCTTATATCGATTGAGTTATTTCAAAGTGAAATTTAGATACCCAAGGAAGTCAAGTGTCTTGTCCCAGAAGCACCACCCTGTACACTTGATTTTTTAAGGCAATTGAAATAAAAATATTTATAAAGAATTTTTGAGCTCAGGGAATGGGAGCATTAATAAAAGCAGGGGAGCAGGGAAATAAATCAATTTTGAGAACCAATTCAAACTTAAAGATTGTCCTTTATCTAAATTTAGAGGACATTCTAAATAGGAAATTTAAAAGGAGAGAGAGAAATGTCTCTGCAAATAATTGGTTGACTATTTTCCTTGTCGAGGAAAAAAAAAAAATTTGTTTGAACTCTCCAATCATCTCTAGTGAGTATGAGGTTTGATTTTAAATGTGATTTTGCCTTTCATATCATCTTGCTGGGGCTTCTCCTTTGCCCTTGCATATGGGGTATCTTCTTTTGGTGGGATCCAACATTCTCCTGTTGATCGTTGTTCAGCAGCGAGTTATAATTTTGGAGTTCTCAGAGGAGAAGATGAGAGCACATCCTTCTACTCTGCCGTCTTGGTGTTGCAAACTTGTGGCTTCCCATGTGGCTCAACTGGTAAAGAATCCACCCGCACTTAGTATATATATCTGTCTCTTATACACATCTAGATGTGTATAAGAGACAGGTTATAAGCAACTTATTTTAATTGCCTTTAGAACAATTTAAATTTCTTCCTTTTATACTTAAAAATTCCCAAGTAATATATCATAAATATAGAATTTCTTTAAATATATTGAATTACTTTGAGTAAAATTTTTAATTTAAAAAGTCTGTCACAACATTGTAACTCAATAGAATTCACTTTATTCAGGCCAGTCTGACTCCCTATGATCTTCTTTTATTTTTTAATCAATTTACTTATTTGAATTGGAGAATAATTACTTTACAATATTGCAATGGTTTTGTGATACATCAACTGCAAGGAGATCAATCCTAAAGGAAATCAATCCCAAATACTCATTGGAAGGACTGATGCTAAAGCTGAATCTCCAATATTTTGGCCACCTGATGTGAAGAGCTGACTCATTAGAAAAGACCCTGATGCTGGGAAAGAATGAAGGCAGGAGGAGAAGGGGTCGATAGAGGATGAAATGGTTGGATGGCATCACTGACTCCATGGGCATGAGTTTGAGCAAGTTCTGGGGGGTGGTGATGGACAGGGAAGCCTGGCATGCTGCAGTCCATGGGGTCGCAGAGTCAGACAGGACTGAGTGACTGAACAACAGTAACAACATAATCTGCCACACAGGTATACATGTGTGCCCCCGATCCTGAACACACTGTGTCATAACAAGCAACCTTTTCCTCTCAAAATAAGAGACCACTCAGCACATGGACATCACCAGATGGTCAACCAGATATCAGATTGATAATATTCTTTGCATTCAAAGTTGAAGAAGCTCTACATAGTCAGCAAAAACAAGACGTGGAACTGACTGTGGCTCAGATCATGAGCTGCCTATTGCAAAATTCAGACTTAAATTGAGTGAAGTAGGGAAAACAGCTAGACCATTCAAGTAAGACCTAAATCAAATCCCTTATGATTATAGAGGTGACAAATATATTCAAGGGATTAGATCTAACAGACAGAAGGCTTGAAGAAATATGTACAGAGGTTCATAATATTGTACAGGAAGTGGTGATCAAAATTATCCCAAAGAAAAAGAAATGAAAAACAGCAAAATGGTTGTCTGAGGAGGCCTTACAAATAACTGAGAAAAGAAGAGAAGTGAAAGGCAAAGGAAAAAAGGAAAGTTATACCATCTGAAGGCAGAGTTTTGGAGAATAGCAAGGAAGGATAAGAAACCCTTCCTCAGTAATCAATGCAAAGAAATAAAGGAAAACAATAGAATGAGAAAGATTAGAGATCTTTCCAAGAAAATTAGAGATACCAAGGGAATATTTCATGCAAAGATGGGCACAATAAAGGGCAGAAAATGACCTAACAGAAGAAGAGGAGATTAATAAGAGGTGGCAAATATACCCAGAAGAACTATACAAAAAAGGTCTTAATGGCCTAGATAACCATGGTGTTGTGGTCGCTCACCTAGAGCCAGATATCTTGGAGTGTGAAGTCTAGTGAGCCTTAAGAAGCATTACTATGAGCAAAACTAGTGGAGGTGATGGAATTCCAGCTGAGCTATTTCAAATCCTAAAAGATGGTGTTTTAAAAGTGCTGCACTCAATATGCCAGCAAATTTGGAAAACATAGAAGTTGCCACAGAACCAGAAAAGGTCAGTTTTCATTCCAATCCAAAGAAGGACAAAGTCAAGAATGTTCAAACTACCACACAATTGGACTCATTTCACATGGTAGCAAAGTAATGCTCAAATGCTTTCAAGCTAGGCTTCAACAGTACCTGAACTGAGAAGTTCCAAATGTACAAGCTAGATTCAAAAAAGACCCAGAAAGCAGAAATCAAATTGCCATTGGAAACATGACAAATTTTATTTTATTGGGCTCCCAAATCACTGCAGACTGAAACTGCAGCCATGAAATTAAAAGAGGCTTTCTCCTTAGAAGAAAAGCAATGACAAATCTAGACAACACATTAAAAATCAGAAACTTCACTTTGCTGATAAAGGTCCATCTAATCAAAGCTATTGTTTTTCCAATAGTCATGTACAGATGTGAGAGTTCAATCATAAACTAGGCTAAGCATTGAAGAATACACGCTTTTGAACTGTGGTCCTGGAAAGATTCTTGAGAGTCCCTTGGACTGCAAGGAGATCCAACCAGTGAATCCTAAAAGAAATCAACTCTTGAATATTCATTGGAGGTACTAATGCTGAAGCTGAAGCTCCAAAACTTTGACCAATTGATGTGAAAAGCTGACTCATTGGAAAAAACCCTGATGCTGGGATAGATTGAGGGCAGGAGGGGAAAAGGATGACAGAGAATGAGTTGGCAGGATGGCATCACTGACTCAATGGACATGAACTTGAACAAGGCTTGGGAGATAGTGAAGGACAGGGAAGTCTGGAGTGCTGCACTTCATGGGCCTGCGAAGAGTTGGACACATCTTAGTGACTGAACAAAATTGTTCCCTTTTAATTTTAAAAATATCCCGTTTGAAAATTAATTTGTTGATCTCACCTATAATTATAAATGGAATTGTAGTCTGTCAGATGTATATTTTACTAAATTTTTTCTGTATCTGAATATAATCAAAGACATCCAGATCAAGTATATAAACATAATTGAATATCTTGGAGAGTTTATATGGAGCAGAAAAATAAAAAGTTCATATTCTTCTATCTCTAGAATTTTTTAGCCAAAAGAAATTCACAATTACCTTACTTTTCTGTATTTTATTACATCAGGTAGATTTTTTCTTTTTCTCTGTCACCAGCAGAAACATCAATTTACAGAATTACTCACAATAAAACTCTGTAAATTATTAGATTGGAGACTTATGTTTCTAATAGAGCAAACTAAAATAGCTAGACTTTTCTTATAACAAATTTTATGTTGTGAAGGGTGTATTGTTCTTAAACAAAAAAGGGGCAAATGTAGAGATGAAATGATAAGAAGAACAGTAAAAGGAGACAAAGCAGTTCAGTGGGTCTAGGAATTAAAATCAGAGATAAAAGTAATAGAGGATAGTGGCCATATATGATGTGAGGAATGGAAAACCTACCTCCTTCATTCATGCTGGTTTTGAGCACAAATTTACACTGCATTGTGGAAATATTCAAGTGAAGAATTATTTTCCCTCAAGACTTTGGATTCTAACAGGGCATTTAGTACCAGTTTGGTTCAGTCACTTGGTCGTGTCCAGTGCATTTCGAACCCATAGACTGCAGCATGCTAGGACTCCCTGTTCATCACTAACTCCTGGAGCTTACTGAAACTCATGTCCATCGAGTAGGTGATGCCATCCACTCCACCAATTTCATCCTCTGTTATTCCCTTCTCCTCCCACCTTCAAACTTTCCCAGCATCGGGGTCTTTTCTAGTGAGTCAGTTCTTTGCATCAGGTGGCCAAAGTATTGGAGTTTTAGCTTCAGCATCAGTCCTTCCCGTGAATATTCAGGAGTGATTTCCTTTAAGATAGACTGGTTAGAACTCCTTGCAGTCCAAGGGACCCTCAAGAATCTTCTGCAACACAGTTCAAATACATCAATTTTTTAGTGCTCAGCTTTCTTTATATTTTAATTCTCACATCCATATATGACTACTGGAAAAAACCATAGCTTTGACTAGATAGACTTCTATTGGCAAAGGAATGTCTCTCCTTTTTAATATGCTGTCTAGGTTAGTTATAACTTATCTTCCAAGGAGAAAGCATCTTTTAATTTCATAGCTAAAGTCAGCATCTGCATTGCTTTTGAAGCACAAAATAATGAAGTCTCTCATTGTTTCCCCATCTATTTCACATGAAGAGATGGGACCAGATGCCATGATCTTTGTTTTCTGAATGTTGAGCTTTAAGCCAACTTTTTCACTCTCCTCTTTCACTTTCATCCAGAGGCTTTTTAGTTCCTCTTCACTTTCTGCTATAAGGGTGGTGTCATCTGCATATCTGAGGTTATTGAATTTTTCTCCTGGAAATCTTGATTCCAACTTGTGTTTCTTCCAGCCTAGCATTTCTCATGATCTACTCTGCATAGAAGTTAAATAAGCAGGGTGACAATATACAGCCTTGACTTACTCCTTTTCCTATTTGGAACCAGTCTGTTGTTCCATGTCCAGTTCTAATTGTTGCTTCCTGGCCTGCATACAGATTTCTCAAGAGGCAAGTCAGGTGGTCTGGTATTCCCATCTCTTTCAAAATTTTCCACAGTTTATTGTGATCCACACAGTCAAAGGCTTTGGCATAGTCAATAAAGCAGAAATAGATGTTTTACTGGAACTCTCTTGCTTTTTCCATGATCCAGCGGATGTTGGCAATTTGATCTCTGGTTCTTCTGCCTTTTCTAAAACCAGCTTGAACATCTGGAAGTTCATGCTTCACATATTGCTAAAGCCTGGCTTGGAGAATTTTGAATGTTACTTTATTAGCATGTGAGATGAGAGCAATTGTGCAATATTTTGAGCATTCTTTGGCATTGCCTTTCTTTGGAATTGGAATGAAAACTGACCTTTTCCAGTCCTGTGGCCACTGCTGAGTTTTCCAAATTTGCTGGCAGATTGAGTGCAGCACTTTCACAGCATCATCTTTCAGGATTTGAAACAGCTCAACTGGAATTCCATCACCTCCACTAGCTTTGTTCATAGTGATGCTTTCTAAGGCCCACTTGACTTCACATTCCAAGATGTCTGGCTCTAGATTAGTGATCACATCATCATGATTATCTGGGTCGTGAAGATCTTTTTTGTACAGTTCTTCTGTGTATTCTTGCCACCTCTTCTTAATATCTTCTGCTTCTGTTAGGTCCATACCATTTCTGTCCTTTATCGAGCCCATCCTTGCATGAAATGTTCCCTTGGTATCTCTAATTTTCTTGAAGAGATCTCTAGTCTTTCCCATTCTGTTGTTTTCCTCTATTTCTTTGCATTGATCACTGAAGAAGGCTTTCTTATCTCTTCTTGCTATTCTTTGGAACTCTGCATTCAGGTGCTTATATCTTTCCTTTTCTCCTTTGCTTTTCGCCTCTCTTCTTTTCACAGCTATTTGTAAGGCCTCCCCAGACAGCCATTTTGCTTTTTTGCATTTCTTTTCCATGGGGATGGTCTTGATCCCTGTCTCCCGTACAATGTCACGAACCTCATTCCATAGTTCTTCAGGCACTCTATCTATCAGATCTAGGCCCTTAAATCTATTCCTCACTTCCACTGTATAATCATAAGGGATTTGATTTAGGTCATACCTGAATGGTCTAGTGGTTTTCCCTACTTTCTTCAATTTGAGTCTGAATTTGGCAATAAGGAGTTCATGATCTGAGCCACAGTCAGCTCCCGGCCTTGTTTTTGTTGACTGTATAGAGCTTCTCCATCTTTGGCTGCATAGAATATAATCAATCTGATTTCGGTGTTGACCATCTGGTGATGTCCACGTGTAGAGTCTTCTCTTGTGTTGTTGGAAGAGGGTGTTTGCTATGACCAGTGCATTTTCTTGGCAAAATTCTTTTAGCCTTTGCCCTGCTTCATTCCTTATTCCAAGGCCAAATTTGCCTGTTTCTCCAGGTGTTTCTTGACCTCCTACTTTTGCATTCCAGTCTCCTACTTCCAAGTTCAGGGGCAGCTGCCGAGAGGAGCTACCCCATGTCCAAGGAGAGGCGGCTGTACAGGCGCAGGAGGGCTGAGAGGAGCTACTCCACGTTCAAGGTCAGGAGGGGCATCCGTGAGGAGATACCCCTGGTCCAAGGTAAGGAGCAGCAGCTGCGCTTTGCTGGGGCAGCCGTGAAGAGATAGATACCCCTCGTCCAAGGTAAGAGAAACCCAAGTAAGATGGTAGGTGTTGCAAGAGGGCATCAGAGGGCAGACACACTGAAACCATATGCACAGAAAACTAGTCAGTCTCATTACATGGAACACAGTCTTGTCTAACTCAGTGAAACTAAGCCATGCCGTGTGGGGCCACCCAAGATGGGTGGGTCATGGTGGAGAGGTCTGACAGAATGTAGTCCACTGGAGAAGGGAATGGCAAACCACTTCAGTACTCTTCCCTTGAGAACTCCATCAACAGTATTTAAAAGGCAAAATGATAGGATACTGAAAGAGGAACTCCCCAGGTCGGTAGGTGCCTGATATGCTACTAGAGATCAGTGGAGAAATAACTCCAGAAAGAATGAAGGAATGGAGCCAAAGCAAAAACAATACCCAGTTGTGGATGTGACTGTTGATAGAAGCAAGGTCTGATTCTGTAAAGAGCAATATTGCATAGGAACCTGGAATGTTAGGTCCATGAATCAAGTCAAATTGGAAGTGGTCAACAGGAAATGACAAGAGTGAACGTCAACATTCTAGGAATCAGTGAACTAAAATGGACTGAAATGGGTGAATTTAACTCAGACGACCATTATATCTCCTACTGTGGGCAGAAATCCCTTAGAAGAAATATAGTAGCCTTCATGGTCAACAAAAGAGTCTGAAATGCAGTACTTGGATGCAGTCTCAAAAATGACAGAATGATCTCTGTTCTTTCCAAGGCAAACCATTCAATATCAGAGTAATCCAAGTCTATGCCCCAACCAGTAATGAAGATGAAGTTGAATGGTTCTATGAAGACCTACAAGATCTTTTAGAACTAACACCCAAAAAAGATGTCCATTTCATTTTAGGGGCCAAACTATGGTGGAGGTAATGAAGATAATGGCTACCTTCTTCAAAAGGTCCTGTGCACTCATTGTAGTTCTCAGTGCCCTGGACGCTGCAGCAGACCACCACAGTGCCACAGTCCCACGACTCCACCAGAGATTCCTAGACACTCATGGGCAAGTCTGGGTCTCTCCCTTATGGGGTCCCTTTCTCCTGGATCCTGGTGAACACAGGTTTTGTTTGTGCCCTCCAAGAGTCTGTTCTGGTGGCTCTGTTGTTTAGGTAATGATGACCTCTTCCAAGAGGGCTTATGCCATAACCAAGTCTGCTGCACCCAAAGCCCCTGCTCTGCGTCAGGCCACTGCTGACCTGTACTTCAACTGGAGACACTCAAACACTCATAGGCAGGTCTGACTCAGTCTCTGTGGGGTTTTCTGGTGCACGTAAGTTTGTTTGAACTCTCCAATCATCTCTAGTGAGTATGAGGTTTGATTCTAAATGTGATTTTGCCTTTCATATCATCTTGCTGGGGCTTCTCCTTTGCCCTTGCATATGGGGTATCTTCTTTTGGTGGGATCCAACATTCTCCTGTTGATCGTTGTTCAGCAGCGAGTTATAATTTTGGAGTTCTCAGAGGAGAAGATGAGAGCACATCCTTCTACTCTGCCGTCTTGGTGTTGCAAACTTGTGGCTTCCCATGTGGCTCAACTGGTAAAGAATCCACCCGCACTTAGTATATATATATACTCAAAACAACTTTAGACTGGGGAGGGAAAAAGTCAAATCCATGTACATAAGTGGACAAACATTTCAATATGATCAGTATGAATGTTGTTTAGTCACATCTTACTCTTTTTGCGACCCCATGGACTATAGCCCACCAGACTCCTCTGTTGATGAGATTTCCCAGACAAGAATATTGGAGGGGGTTGTCATTTCCTTCTCCAGGGAATCTTCTTTACCCAGGGATGAAATTTGCATCTCCTGCACTGGCAGGTAATTCTCTACCATCAAGCCACCAAAAAGCCCAACTATGAATATACCCTGTATTTTCAGCCTAGACATTGTAAGGTAGAAGAAAAATAAGTCTAACTATAAATTGAATTTTTGAGCTATTGGGAGAATGGGTTCGAGAGTGAAAAATTTTAAGAAAAGTATGTGTTATGTTCGGTAAATAAATTGCAAAATGTTTCCCCCAATAAATGAGCATGTTCTTTGCTCAACTGTTAGTTTCTAATACCATTTTCTAAAAAAGGGAACTAGGATATCTTGGAGAAATAACTGATTTAAAGATTTGTACAGGAAATACACAAAATGAGCCTGTAATGCCTTACCTTGCCAACAAAACAGAAGTGTAATACAAAGTATAGAAACTAACAAAAGACTCACCCATGTCACCACCACCACCACCATCAACAACAATAAAGATGCTATTGAACTCAGATTCAGTTGCTCACTGCTCCAGTCAATTCTTGAGAGACAAGTGTTGCCTGGAAAAGAAAAGATTGCTTTATTAAAGTGCCATGAACCTGGGGAGAAGGCAGATTCATGTCTCAGAAACATCTCCAAGGATTCTGCTCAGCCATGAAAACATTTGAAAGGAAAAAGTGGAAGCCAGTCTCAGTTAACGATCTGGGGAATGGATCAGAATCTTCATGGTCTTTCAGTATGTGTGGTTCACTGACTGCTTGTGATCTTCCTTTCATTGCTATCTTATTCACAGTTTTCTCAAGCTGTAGAAACAATTTAGTCATCCATTAATTATTTCACCTTCATTTCTACTTATTTAATCTAAGAAAAAAATCAACAGGTTAGGCAAAGCATTGTGTGATCAAAGCATCTGAATGATGTGCTTGGGCTAGAAGTTAGTGAAGCATGGGGAAACCTGGTACAAAGTTTAAGTTGAAACATAGCTGCTAAAATGACAAAAGAAAAGGTCTCCTGCAAAAGTTGCTTGCTGAAAAAAAGCTGCTTTCAGCAAAGAACTGCTTCCTGAAAAGAGCTGCATACAAATCTCCACTGTCAGACATTTCTATGGCATTTTGGGGTGAAGGTCGGTCCCCAGCTTTATGCTGAGAAGGAGTGTCGAGGCCTTAGAGTGACAGATGTTGAAATATGTCTGTAGCATCTCTTTGCTGATAATTTTAGTTGTTTATTTACATATATAGGCAGATCAAGTCACTGTTATTTTGATAACCATACAGGTGCAGAATAGTATGAGCATTAATATTAATCTCATACTCTTTAAGTCAGTGCTGGGAATCGTACTTGCCACAGATTCAGGGTATTATACTTGAATACTCCAGCTTATTTCATGGTTGCAGTCTGGTCATCATGAAGTTAGTTTCTTTTCTCCTCTGGTGGCTGTTACAGTATCTGTAAAACCACTCAGGGACATGCATCAGACATTGTTATCTTTGTCCTTTAGGGAGAAACAAGATTCTGTGACTTGGCTGTCCTGATCATTAACTGTTTGAGCTTGTTTTTTTTTTTTTTTTTTATAAATAGAAGGCAGGGAATACAGAGGGGCCTTTGTACTTGGGAGGGACCTGAAAGATTCTGCTCAGTTTCAAAGGGGGTGTGTCAAAGAAACAACTAGATTCAAATGAAAGCTAAAAAAATTGAGCAAAAAATAATAATGAAGTAGCATTTGATTATAATCTAAATGATAAAATAAACACCCAGGAATCTAAATTGATAAGAACAATACATGAATAAATAAATGAAAGAGACTGGACAAGATTCTCATTCAGAAGAACTCTAAATGATTTATGAAGATAATCTCTCCTAGAAGAGATAGAGAAAGCTTGCACTTAAGCAATTTGATCTTCATGCAATGACTTTCCTCCTAAGAGAGCACAGCATAGAATGTGTGTGTGGGGGGGGGGGGGGGGTAGATAATTTTATAATATTACACAAAGAAATCTGACAAACCCTACCTCAGCCAGGTAATCAAAGTCATTAAAAGTGATGAGTCATGCTGATAGCATGTACCCAGGATATGATGCAATGGGAATTGTACTTAACCTCTGTGGTCTTACTTTTAAAAATCTTTCCTAACCTCAGTCTAATCATGGAAAACAAAATCAGACAGACTCAAATTAGTAGTCATTCTAGAAAAATATATGACCAGTATTAAACCTGTCAAAGTCATCAAAATAAGAAAAATCTAGTAATAGCTTGAGGGGATTAAATATGATATGGTACACAGGGATTGGATCCTGTAAAAACAATAAAAAAGAGATTTAGGCAGAATCTTGGAAAATACGAATCAAAGATTGACTTGTGTTAACAGTAATAAGTCAGTATTGGTTTGATTTGTACTCTTATTTATAACAAATGTACTACACTGATGAAGATACTAACTACAGAGAGTAGTAGGTATGGGATATGTCAATACGATCTCCCAATGTCTATAATATGAAGCTCTTCAACAACTTTTAAATTGCTTAAAAACTTTCTGCATGTTACTTAGAAAAACATGATATTTTTGTACTATTTCAAATAGACACATTTTCCACCTATAACTGTATATACAGTATATGTTTTTGTCTTCCCTCTTAATTGTATATATATTCATATACATATCTGTCTCTTATACACATCTAGATGTGTATAAGAGACAGGGCTTATGCCATAACCAAGTCTGCTGCACCCAAAGCCCCTGCTCTGCGTCAGGCCACTGCTGACCTGTACTTCAACTGGAGACACTCAAACACTCATAGGCAGGTCTGACTCAGTCTCTGTGGGGTTTTCTGGTGCACGTAAGTTTTGTTTGAACTCTCCAATCATCTCTAGTGAGTATGAGGTTTGATTTTAAATGTGATTTTGCCTTTCATATCATCTTGCTGGGGCTTCTCCTTTGCCCTTGCATATGGGGTATCTTCTTTTGGTGGGATCCAACATTCTCCTGTTGATCGTTGTTCAGCAGCGAGTTATAATTTTGGAGTTCTCAGAGGAGAAGATGAGAGCACATCCTTCTACTCTGCCGTCTTGGTGTTGCAAACTTGTGGCTTCCCATGTGGCTCAACTGGTAAAGAATCCACCCGCACTTAGTATATATATATACTCAAAACAACTTTAGACTGGGGAGGGAAAAAGTCAAATCCATGTACATAAGTGGACAAACATTTCAATATGATCAGTATGAATGTTGTTTAGTCACATCTTACTCTTTTTGCGACCCCATGGACTATAGCCCACCAGACTCCTCTGTTGATGAGATTTCCCAGACAAGAATATTGGAGGGGGTTGTCATTTCCTTCTCCAGGGAATCTTCTTTACCCAGGGATGAAATTTGCATCTCCTGCACTGGCAGGTAATTCTCTACCATCAAGCCACCAAAAAGCCCAACTATGAATATACCCTGTATTTTCAGCCTAGACATTGTAAGGTAGAAGAAAAATAAGTCTAACTATAAATTGAATTTTTGAGCTATTGGGAGAATGGGTTCGAGAGTGAAAAATTTTAAGAAAAGTATGTGTTATGTTCGGTAAATAAATTGCAAAATGTTTCCCCCAATAAATGAGCATGTTCTTTGCTCAACTGTTAGTTTCTAATACCATTTTCTAAAAAAGGGAACTAGGATATCTTGGAGAAATAACTGATTTAAAGATTTGTACAGGAAATACACAAAATGAGCCTGTAATGCCTTACCTTGCCAACAAAACAGAAGTGTAATACAAAGTATAGAAACTAACAAAAGACTCACCCATGTCACCACCACCACCACCATCAACAACAATAAAGATGCTATTGAACTCAGATTCAGTTGCTCACTGCTCCAGTCAATTCTTGAGAGACAAGTGTTGCCTGGAAAAGAAAAGATTGCTTTATTAAAGTGCCATGAGATAGATGTTTGTCTGGAACTCTCTTGTTTTTTGATGATCCAGTGAATGTTAGCAATTTGATCTCTGGTTCCTCTGCCTTTTCTAAAACCTCCTTAAACATCTGGAAGTTCATGATTCACGATTCATGTCATATGAGTTAAATTCACCTCTTCCAGTCCATTTTATTTCACTGATTCCTAGGATGTCGACATTCACTCTTGCTATCTCCTGTTTGACCACTTCCAATTTCCCTTGATTCATGGACCTAACATTCCAGGTTTCTATGCAATATTGCTCTTTACAGCATTGGACTTTAGTTCCATCTCCAGTCACATCCACAGTTGGGTGTTGGTTTTGCTTTGGCTCCATCCCTTCATTCTTTCTGGAGTTATTTCTCCACTGCTCTCTAGTAACATATTGGTCACCTATTGACCTGGTGATTTCATCTTTCGATGCCCTATCTTTTTGCCTTTCATACTGCTCATGTGGTTCTTAATGCAGGAATACTGACGTGGTTTGCCATTCCCTTCATCAGTGGACCAGGTTTGGTCAGAACTTTACACCATGACTCATCCATCTTGGGTGGTCCTACACAGCATGGCTCAGTTTCCTTGAGTTAATACAAGGCTGTGGTCCATGTGATCAGATTGTTTAGTTTTCTGTGATTGTGGTTTTCAGTCTGTCTGCCCTTTGGTGGAGAAGGATAAGAGGCCTATGGAAACTTCCTGATGGGAGAGACTGACTGAGGGGGAAACTGGGTCTTGCTCTGAAGGGCAGAGATATGCTTCATAAATCTGTAATACAATTTTCTGTTGATGAGTGGAGCTGTCTTCATTCCCTGTTATTTATCTGGGGCCAAACTATGATGGAGGTAATGAAGATAATGGAGTCCTCCTTCAAAATGTCCCATGACCGCACTGCAGCACTCACTGCCCCCAACCTGCAGCAGGCCACTGCTGACCCATGCCTCTGCTAGAGACTCCTGGATTCTCACTGGCAAATCTGGGTCAGTCTCTTGTGGGGTCACAGCTTCTTTCTCCTGGGTCCTGGTGTGCACAAGCTTTGTTTGAGCCCTCTAAGCAACTCTGGCAGGTATTGGGGTTGATTCTTAATGCTATTTCACACCTCCTACCATCTTGCTTGAGCTTCTCCTTTGCCTTTGGACATGGGGTATCTCCTCAAAGTCGCACCAGCACCCTGCCTACTGCTCTAGCACCTACCATCTTGCTGGGGCTTCTCTGCCCTTGCACGTGGGGTGTATCCTCATAGTTGCTCCAGCACTATGCAGCCTCTGCTCCAGTGCTGCAGAGCACGCTTAGCACATTCGATTTTAGATGATATCTTTTCCAAGGGAGTCTCCCAGCTGGTTGTCAGTGCCCAAAAGTAGTCACAAAAAAATGGCATGATGATTTCCCCAGTGGTGTTGATAACGAGCTGGAGGTGGTTTAGCTGATTTTAACTTGGTCCCAGCATACAGTATTTGCCCAGGTCTATTCATTTTCCTCTTTGATTGATAAGGCTGATGCCAGATACTGTGTCACTGACTCCCTCTGAACCCGAGCATAGATCTGTCAGTTTTATACACTGGACTCCATGGGGAGCTGAAGAAAAAGATTATGAGGTTCAGGATAACACAAATTAATAGATCTATGATAATGTCAAATGTGCTGTATTTGCTTATCAGAATGCAGATACTTTCAAGTAACTTATATCCAAATGTTATCCATTCAGCTCATATACACACATTCTAATTAGTCTGTCTGTTTCTAGTGATAACATGAGAAGAATTATCTTTTATTTACTATACAATGGGGAAAGGAGAGGGTATAGTTACAATTTACTAGATAATGTCAAATGTGCTGTATTTGCTTGTCAGAATGCAGATACTTTCAAGTACCTTATATCCAAATGTTATCCATTCAGCTCATATACACACATTCTAATTAGTCTGTCTGTTCCTAGTGATAACGTGAGAAGAATTATCTTTTATTTACTATACAATGGGGAAAGGAGAGGGTATAGTTACAATTTACTCATTGAAAGTATCATAGTAAGACTACTATAAGTCATAACATATTCTAAGTAAGTAATGTTGATTCTTTCAAATATCTTTCAATTCATGATGTATTTTTAATGAAATTTTGCACAATGTAAAATTCTAAACACTTAAATGTTATCCTGAATTTTTTCAAGGGAAGAAATACAATAGAAGCATCTAATTAAAAAAAAGAAAGTGGATAGAACTACCAATTCTATGTTTTTAATTACAACCTCTACAGTTAAGTA
>SJYT01040926.1:190371-205444 GCA_006410635.1 Cephalophus harveyi
ACAATGAAAACTGAAATAAAAAAATGAACAAGAATAACGGGTTGCATTCTACTCTAGGTGCTGGGTCAAATTCAATTTCTAGCTTTAGAAGGAAAAAAGCACCAAAGAAACAGGGCATGATCTGGGTAACAGAGAAACTTGTGAAGGTTTGCCTTGACCAGTGTAGGTCATTTTAAGTCGATCTCAAACACAAATATACTTTTCCCCTGAGTTATTGATTGCAGCAGTAAGGTGAAGCGACAAAGAGATACTTGGGTATGTATCCTCTCTCAATTAATATTTCTGTTTATCCCTAAGAAAATACATAAATTTATTTTTAATCTATTTTAACCTATTCTCTCACCTCATATGACAGCTATATCACTAATTTTATGAATTGTCAATATCCTCACTGCCTACTCCATAATCTATTCAACATAATTAATTTTAGACTGAGCTTGGTAAAATATACCTTAGATCTTTATATGCATGGATTTTTACTTTACATGAATATTATTAGCCTAATATCTCACCTTGTTTCTTAAAAATCAGAATTATTTTTAGATCTTCACATCACCGGAGCTAATGCTATATAATACTCTATAGAGTACTTCCCCTGTGTTTTACTTAATATAGCCATAATGATGCTCCAACAACTGCCTCCAAATTCTTATTTCCACAAACAAAACTGCAGTAAACATCTTTGCAAATGTTTCTTCTGAGATTTATATGCAAGGGTGGGATTATTGGATCTCAGAGTATCAGTGCAATTAATTTGACTCTGGACTAACATACACTCTGGATACACCAGCCTCCCATCTCACATGAGTGCTCCTTTATGCATACAGCCCCACAGCTGATGATGAATAACTTTTCCCTAAAGCCCAATCTCATAAGTACAATGTGATAATTCATTTTTATTTTAATTTACTTGATTCTAGTTACCAATGAGTTTGAACAACTTTTCCTGTGCCTGAAATTCCTTTGGGGTTCCTCTCTTTTAATTACCTGTTCATTCACAGGTCACACTGTGAAAGAACTTGTAGGTTGGGAGATATATTGAGGCCATCTTTGGAAGATAAATATAACACTCTACTAAAGTATTAATTTTTCCCCACAGATATTTTTTCTCTCTTTTCCTCTTTCTCAGCTTCATTATCAACCAAAGTGTNGTCACACTGTGAAAGAACTTGTAGGTTGGGAGATATATTGAGGCCATCTTTGGAAGATAAATATAACACTCTACTAAAGTATTAATTTTTCCCCACAGATATTTTTTCTCTCTTTTCCTCTTTCTCAGCTTCATTATCAACCAAAGTGTAATACATACATAGATCTATTACTGATTTTGTAATCTGCACTTCAGATCAGTTCAGTCTCTCAGTTCAGTCTCAGTCGTGTCTGACTCTCTGTGACCCCACGAATCACAGCACGCCAGGCCTCCCTGTCCATCATCAACTCCCGGAGTTCACCCAAACTCATGTGCATCGAGTCGGTGATGCCACCCAGCCATCTCATCCTCTGTCATCCCCTTCTCCTCCTGCCCCCAATCCCTCCCAGCATCAGAGTCTTTTCAATGAGTCAACTCTTCGCATGAGGTAGTCAAAGATAGGCAAATTCCCCATCTCTTTATTAAGTTCTCCTTTTTAAAACTGGAAATAAAATGTATTTTACAGTATTAATTTATCTCATAATAGTATAAAGCTATTAATTTTTTTCAGAAATGCTTATGTGTTTATTATTCAAAGAGGTTTTCTGTACTATTTTAAAGGTTTTATAATTTTTGTTGCTATTACAAATATCTTTATTTTCAATTGTGGTTTGTTGTAATTTATTTTTGAAAATATATCTTTTATCTGCAAACAAAATCTTTTATAAGTGCTAAAGATTTGTTGATTCTCTTTTTCATCTAGAAGATAAATATATTATTAATAAGTAGAGCTAATGGCAGATTTTTTTCAATTCTGACATTTGTTTTCTTTCATAAAGCACTAGACAGAACTGACCATATATTAAGTTAAAGTGAGAATAAGAGACACCATTCTTTTATTCTAATTGTAAGAATTACCTTCATGTATACCATTTGCTAAGAATATGAAAGTTATCAAGTTAAAGTCCCCCTCAAAATAATGCCAGCACATGGCTTAATAAGATATCCCTCATTATGTCCCTTCACCAACAACAATCTGGCATCCTGTAGACAAAAGTAGCTATGTGGTAGCTGTGGGATCCAGCAACACACACCAAGGGATCCAGGAGAAATCCTGTAAACTCATTGGATAATGCCATTTGGAACTTGGTCCCAGTTGGTGACCCTGCAGTAGACTATGAACCAACTCCAGGTACTCTTGGCTATAATCCTGGGGCCCCTACTGAGCACTGACAATCATCACATACACAAGAGCCTTTGTGGAAGTCCAGGTTTTCAGCAGAGAAGTTCCTGCACAATATTAGAGTAAAACAAACAAACAAATCTTAGGCTGAAATGTAGATTGGATGTACTGGAGAAAATAGGAGGAATGATTTTATTTTACCCAAATCATTTCTTCTTCTAGACAACACAGCTCAGTGCCAGCAGAAACCTCAGCCCATAATTTCCCCCACAAAGGAAAAGAGAACATGAAAGTGAGAATGGGGTTTTCCCAACTGTGTGGGACCTTGTCAGAGGGTACCATTTCTCTCTCTCCTCATCCAGGGGACCGAGTCATGAGATGCATGAGGTAAGAGTCTGGAAGAAGCAGATAAGATTTTTAGAAGCATTGAAGGCATATGGATCCTACTAACTGTGTTGCAGACTCCATCAAGAAGCCTACCCAGGAGCCACAAAGGATGGCTCAGTTGTCAATCCCTAAATAGTACACAGATGTCTCTGGCACTCTGCACATTTCACACCTCCTCCCCACCCAACAACATACGCACACCCAGTGGCCCTACCCTCTGCATGTTCCTGACAATGGTGATATCAAGCTTTGGCAGACAGCTGGTGAGCATACTCAGAAGGATGGCCCAGATCTGCAGATCAGTGAGAGAGCACAAACCTAACCATTAGCTTTGCCTTTAGAAGGAAAAGAAAGGCCATCGACTCCTGGCCTGGTGTGCTGCAAGACTGAGAGTAGGCATATTTTTTTTACTATGTTGTTTTTATTTGTTTTTAATTTTGTAATTTTGTATTAGAATATAGTTTATTTCCAATGTTATGATAGTTTCAGGTGTACAGCAAAGACATTCATTTATACATACATACATATATATATATATATATATACACACACACACACACACATACATCTATTCTTTTTCAAATTCTTTTCCAATTTAGGTTATTATACAATACTGAGCAGAGTTCTCTGTGCTATATAGTAGATCTTTGTTGGTTTCCATTTTAAATATAGCAGTGTGTTCATTCAATTCCAAACTCCTTAACAATCCCTTGCCACCTTCCTTCCCCATAATCATAAGTTCATTCTCTAAATCTGTATGTTTCTGTTTTATAACTAAATTCATTTGTATAATTTTTTTTTTTGCTTTCCTCATATAAGTGATATTATATGATCTTTCTCTTCCTCTGTCTTACTTCACTTAGTAAGATACTCTCTAGATCCATCCATGTTGCTGTAAATGACATTATTTCATTCTTTTTAATTTCATTCTTTTCATTTATTTATCCATTATTTCATTCTTTTTATCCCATTGTATATCTTTTTTATCAATTCTCTGTCAATGGGCATTAAGGTTGCTTCCATGCTTTACCTATTATAAATAGTGCTGCAATGAGTATCAGGGTGCATTTATTCTTTCAAATCATGCTTTTCTCCAGATATATGCCCAGGAGTGGGATTGCAGTATTATATAGAAGCTAACAATTCTGACACAAGAGAGAGCAAGAAATATAAAGCTGATATGTCTACAGAAGGTTTGAGCAACACTTTATAATACCTAGCAGGACTAACAGAAGGCGTTTCTCTTTCAAAAGCAATTAGTAAAACTGGAGAAGTGAGTGCTACTTCAAATGCAAAGGCTGCAGTGGAAGGCCTCGAGAAACATGAAAAATCAAGGTAACAAGAAACTACCAAAATATCACAGTAATTTTTTAGTAACTGATCAAAAATACAGAGAACTCTTATCTGTAAAAAATTCAAATAGCTGCTTTAAGAAAACTTAAAGAGCTATACAGAAGACATAAAAAAGGCTGTGTGCTGATGAATTGATGCTCTTGAATTGTGGTGCTGGAGAAAACACTTGAGAGTCGCTTGAACTGCAAGGAGGCCAAACAAGTCAACCCTAAGGAAATCAGCCCTAAATATTCATTGGAAGGACTTATGCTGATGATGAAACTCCAATACTTTGGCCACCTGATGTGAAGAACTGACTCACTGGAAAAGACTCTGGTGCTAGGAAAGACTGAAGGCAAAAGGAGAAGGGGATGACAGAGGATGAGATGGTTTGATAGCATGACTGACTCAATGGACATAAATCTGAACGAACTCAAGGAGATAGTAGAGGACAATGGAGCCTGGCATGCTTCAGTCTATGGGGTCACAAATAGTTAGACATGACACTGCCTGATCAGCAACAGCAAAAGAGATATAAAGAAAACACAGAAAGACAATCAGGATTTCCTGATTTATACAGTCAGGAAAACAATACACAAAGTGAAAAGTTTAACAGAGGTATCATATGATAGGAAAACAGAAATTCTAGAGTTGAGTAATACAATGAGTTAAATGAAAATTGCAGTAGAGAGCACCAACTACAGACTTGAATGATCATGAGAAAGAATCTGTGAATCAGAAAACAAATGTTAGAAATTATCCAGTCAGAAGAGAACAAAGGAAAAAGAATAAAAAAGAGTGACAAGCCTATGTGATCTCTGGGATACCATAAAAATGATCAAACTGTAGATTATTGGAATTCAGAAGAAGAAGAGAAAGGGAAGATGGTAGAAAACTTATTTAAAGAAATAACAGCTGAGAATATCCCACATGCTGAAAGAGATTTGAATTTCCAAGTTCATTAAGCTCATACTTTATATACTAAAAAAAAAAAAAAAAAACACTCAAAAATTGTCTCCAAGACACAATAATAAAATTGTCAAAAAGAAAAAGAGAATCTTAAAAAATAGCAAGAAAAAAATAGCTTATTAACTTACAAGTAGCCTTTCCCCCATAAAGCTGTCATTGGACTTCTTGACCATAACTTGCAGGCCAAGAGAGAGTAGGATAAATATTCAAAGTGCTAGAAGGAAAAAAGAAAAGAAAACAAGAAGCCCCAACTGTCAAAAATAATCTATCAGGCTGACTATGCTTAATAAAATGAAGGTTTTTCCAGACAAATAAAAGCTCAAGGCTTTCATCAACACAAGGCCTGGTTTACAAGAAATCTTCAAGCTGAAATGGAAAGACTCTAATTGGTAACATTAAAACATATAAAAATAGATAATGCACTGTTAAAGGTAAAGTGAAAGTGAAAGTTGCTCTACGGTGTCCAACTCTTTGTGACCCCATGACCTGTACAGTCCATGGAATTCTCCTGGCCAGAATACTGGAGTGGGTAGCCATTCCCTTCTCCAGGGGATCTCTTCAACCTAGGGATCAAACCCAGGTCTCCCATATCACTGGCAGATTCTTTACCAGCTGAGCCACCAGGGGATCCCTTTTTTTGTAAAGGTGAGTGTACAGTCAAATTCAGAATACTCTAATATTGTAATACAGTAATGTGCTAACAATTTAACCCAAATTTTAAAGGCAATGAATGCCAAAAATAGCTATACCCATGGTAGATCAGTTGGTAAAAAAATCTGCCTGCAATACAAGAGACTCGGGTTTGATCTCTGGGTTAGGAAGATAACTTGGAGAAGGAAATGGCAAACCCCTCCAGTAGTCTTGCCTGGGAAATTCCAGGGACAGAGGAGCCTGGTAGGTTACATTCCATGGGGTCACAAAAATCAAACATGACTTAGCAACTAAACCACTGTCACCAATCATTTGTTAATCAATGCACAATAAAAAAGAGGAAAATTATAACATCAAAATAGAAAATGGAATAAAAAGGTAGAGTTTATGTATGAAATTTTTGTTTTGTGTTTTTTTTTTTCTTTTCAGTGCTTTGAATAAATCATCCCACTCTCTCCTGGACTATAAGATTATGGCTGAGAAAACCAATGATAACTTTATGGAGGGAGGGCTCACTGGTATGCAACTAAAGTTCAGACGTTAGTGTAAAAGAGACCATTATATCTAGAGGATGATTTATGTATGCTTCATAATAATCACAATGTAAAACCTACAGTAGATCTACAAAAGATAAAGAAAACAGATTTAAAGCATACCACTGTGGAATGTAATCAATTCACAAAGAACGGCAGCAACAAGGGAGAAAATAAAAGACCTACAAAACATCCAGGAAATAATTGAAATTGTATTAGTAAGTCTTAACCTATCAATAAGTTTTCATTGTAAATGGACTAAATTCTCCAGTCAAGTAGAGATGGATAGATTAAAATAAAAGACCCAATGATATGCTGCCTATAAGAGATTCAATTAAGTTATGTATGTAGGGGCATAAATAGACTCAAAGTGTCAGAATGGCAAAAGATATTCCATGCAATTGGAAACCAAAAGAGGGTATTGGTAATCATACTTACACCAGATAAAACTGACCTTAGGTCAAAAAAGTAGCAACAGATCAAAAAGGTTATTATATGATGATAAAGGGGTCAATTTATTAAGAAGATATAGTAATCATAAATATATATATGTATATATATACTCACACATCAGAACAGTTAAATATATTAACCAAATACTAACATATCTGAGGGGAAAAATAAACAATAATATAATAATCATAAACATCATTGAAGAAAATGAATAGCAGCATAAAAAATACTGGACCCTTGTCTTTAAAAAACAATAAAAATTAACTTGTACTAGGTCAAAAAACTTAACATAAGAATTAAATCTATAAAACTCCTAGAAGAAAACATATGAAAAAATCTGTTGGCAATTGTTTTGACAATGATTTCATGGTTATGATACCAAAAGTACACGCAAGAAAAAAATAAATGTTAATGACTGGGACTATATCAAACTCAAAAGCTCCTGAACAGCAAAACTAACAACTAACAAAACAAAAAGGCAACCTACAGGCAGAGTAGGATATATTATTTGCAAAACATAGATCTGACACAGAGTTAATATTTTAAATATGTAAAGCCTCACACAACTCAATATAAAAAAATGTTGCAATTTTAAAAATTGGAAAAGAAGTGGACTTGTCCAAAAACATATATAAAAATGGGCATCAGATATCTGAAAAGATGCCCAATATCAGTAATCTTCAGCAAAATGCAATTCAAAACCACAATGAGATATTACCTCACACATGTTATATGGTTGTTACCAAAAGGCAAGAAATAATAAGTACTGGCAAGGATGTGGAGAAAAAGAACACTTGTGCACTATTTGTAGGAATGTAAATTGGTACAGCCACTATGGAAAATGGTATGAATGTTCCTCAAAAAAATAAAAATAGAACTACTATATGATCCATCAACCCCACTTCTAGATAAATATGCAAGGAAATACAATCATGTATCCAAAGGATGTATCACATGTTTATGTTCATTGCAGTACTATTTCCAGTAGTCAAGATATGGAAACAATCTGATTGTCCATCTAAAGATGAATCTAAAGGACATGGAGCTATGTAACAGAATATTATTGCCATGAAAATAATGAAATCTGCCACTGTCCCCAACATGGATGGCCTGAGGGCACTAGGCTAAGTGAAATTAAGTGAGACATGGAAAGACAAATACTATACTCTCACCAAAATATATAATCTAAAAAATTTGATCTCACAGAAAGAGGGTATAATGGTGATTGCCAGGCTCTGGGGGATTACTGAAATGGGGAGATATTGCTTAAAATGTAAAAACTTGCAGTTACAGGATGAATAAATTATTTGGATCTAATATACAACATAATGATTATTGTTAACAATGCTGTGTTATGTAATTGCAAGTTGCTAAGAGTACAGATCTTAAGTGTTCTCACTTTAAAGAACCTTGGTAGTTATATGAAGTAATAGAGGTATTAACTAATCCCACTGTAGTACTTGTTTAGCAATATATAGCTGTATTAACTTACATTGTATTATATGTTAATTATATCTCAATAATTGGAAAAGCAGTTTTCATCTTTTTATTCTGTCAGTATCCTATATAATTCTTAAATTTTATCAAAACTATCTTATAATCATTTAGTATGTCAGGAATGTTATTGTTTAGAAATGTTGAAAAAAGCAGAGTTGAATTACCTCATATCACATTGCTTGAGAAATCCCATGAACAGGGGAGCCTGGCATGCTGCAGTCCATGGGGTCACAAAGAGTTGGACGTGACTGAGTGACTAACATACACTGTTTGTTGCATTGTGCATATGAACTTCCAGATTTACCTGCCACATTTGTAATGTTTCAAGAACTTGATAACATGTACTTATGTTGTAAAATTAATTGATATTAATATTTAGTTTTGGTTCCATATTTGAGATCTTTCTTATTTCTTTTTTTAGTAAACGTCAATGCATTTCAGTCAGTCAGTCAGTTCAGTCACTCAGTCATGTCCAACTCTTTGCAACCCCATGAATCGCAGCACACCAGGCCTCCCTGTCCATCACCAACTCCCAGAGTTCACTCAGACTCGCGTCCATCGAGTCAGTGATGCCATCCAGCCATCTCACCCTCGGTCGTCCCCTTCTCCTCCTGCCCCCAATCCCTCCCAGCATCAGGGTCTTTTCCAATGAGTCAACTCTTCGTGTGAGGTGGCCAAAGTACTGGAGTTTCAGCTTTAGCATCATTCCTTCCAAAGAAATCCGAGTTCTTTTATTTATTTTAACACTCACAGTTATATACAGTTATACAGACTACTGTTAATATGCAGATTTTCACCCACCTCCATTAACAAGCATTTTTATTTTATCATTTTTTGTTCAGATAGTCTTAAATCAAAGGGAAAAAAATAACAAATTTTAGATTTACCTTCTTATGATTGTGTCATCAACTCTGCCCTTGAACCTCTCTAAAGATAATAACTCCCAGAGTTCACTCAGACTCGCGTCCATCGAGTCAGTGATGCCATCCAGCCATCTCACCCTCGGTCGTCCCCTTCTCCTCCTGCCCCCAATCCCTCCCAGCATCAGGGTCTTTTCCAATGAGTCAACTCTTCGTGTGAGGTGGCCAAAGTACTGGAGTTTCAGCTTTAGCATCATTCCTTCCAAAGAAATCCGAGTTCTTTTATTTATTTTAACACTCACAGTTATATACAGTTATACAGACTACTGTTAATATGCAGATTTTCACCCACCTCCATTAACAAGCATTTTTATTTTATCATTTTTTGTTCAGATAGTCTTAAATCAAAGGGAAAAAAATAACAAATTTTAGATTTACCTTCTTATGATTGTGTCATCAACTCTGCCCTTGAACCTCTCTAAAGATAACCATTACCATGGTGAAGGTGAAGGTGAAGTCACTCAGTCGTGTCCGACTCTTTGCGACCCCATGGACTGTAACCTACTATGCTTCTCTGTCCATGGGATTCTCTAGGCAAGAATACTGGAGTGGATTGCCATTTCCTTCTCCAGGGGATCTTCCCGACCCAGGGATCGAACCCGGGTCTCCCGCATTGGAGGCAGACGCTTTAACCTCTGAGCCACCAAGACATGAAGTAAATCATTTAAGTCAAATACTGCCTCATTATTATTTTGAAATGCTTTTATTTACCCTTTCAGTCCTCATTTATTGGAACTGTTTGAAATATATAGCTCAATGTTCTATACTTTTGCTTGTCACCCTAAAATATTCAATATTCTCACATAACTCTATTTCTACTACTTAATTCCAGCTTCATAGGAGTGTAGCCTGTGCAGTTGCACAGAACACCATGTACAGAAAAGTCTTATGTTTGGTCTGATGTTCTGCTTTCACCTTCTTTATACTCTTAATAATTTTACCTTACTACTTTAACTTCACTTGCAAGTGAAGTTTTAAGGGACAATGTTACATGTTTTGAGTAGAGAAAGATTATCAAATGGGGTAAACAAGCTAACCGCAAGAGTCCTTTAAAAGCAGAGAGCTTCCTCTGACTGGTGACAAAGGAAAAGTGAGAGATATTCAAAGCATGAGAAGGAATGAGTAGGCTATTGAAATGTTTAAACACGGAGGAAACCACATTAGAAGGAATGTAAGCAAGCACTAAAAAGCAGAAAATGGCCCCTTGGGGTAACAGCCATCAAGGAAAACAGAAACAGACTCACAGAGTTAAACACTTGAATTCTTTTTTTTTTAATTTTTTCTTCCACATTGTTCTTCATTTTTATTTTATTTTTTTAATTTTTATTTTTACTTTATTTTACTTTACAATACTGTATTGGTTTTGCCGTACACTGACATGAATCTGCCACGGGTGTACATGAGTTCCCAATCCTGAACCCCCCTCCCACCTCCCACCCCATATCCTCTCTCTGGATCATCCCCGTGCACCAGCCCCAAGCATCCTGTATCCTGTATCGAACATACACTGGCGATTCATTTCTTACATGATAGTATACAGGTTTCAATGCCATTCTCCCAAATCATCCCACCCTCTCCCTCTCCCTCAGAGTCCAAAAGTCCGTTCTATACATCTGTGTCTCTTTTGCTGTCTCACATACAGGGTTATCATTACCATCTTTCTAAATTTCATATATATGTGTCAGTATACTGTACTGGTGTTTTTCTTTCTGGCTTACTTCACTCTGTATAATAGGTTCCAGTTTCATCCATCTCATTAGAGCAGATTCAAATGAATTCTTTTTAATGCTGAGTAATACTCCATTGTGTATATGTACCACAGCTTTCTTATCCATTCATCTGCTGATGGACATCTAGGTTGCTTCCATGTCCTGGCTATTATAAACAGTGCTGCAATGAACATTGGGGTACACGTGTCTCTTTCAATTCTGTTTCCTCAGTGTGTATGCCCAGCAGTGGGGTTGCTGGGTCATAAGGCAGTTCTATTTGCAGTTTTTTAAGGAATCTCCATACTGTTCTCCATAGTAGCTGTACTAGTTTGCATTCCCACCAACAGTGTAAGAGGGTTCCCTTTTCTCCACACCCTCTCCAGCACTTATTGCTTGCAGACTTTTGGATCGCAGCCATTCTGACTGGTGTGAAATGGTACCTCATTGTGGTTTTGATTTGCATTTCTCTGATAATGAATGATGTTGAGCATCTTTTCATGTGTTCGTTAGCTGTCCATATGTCTTCTTTGGAGAAATGTCTATTTAGTTCTTTGGCCTATTTTTTGATTGGGTCGTTTATTTTTCTGGAATTGAGCTGCACAAGTTGCTTGTATATTTTTGAGATTAGTTGTTTGTCAGTTGCTTCATTTGCTATTATTTTCTCCCATTCAGAAGGCTGTCTTTTCACCTTGTTTACAGTTTCCTTTGTTGTGCAGAAGCTAATTTTAATTAGATCCCATTTGTTTATTTTTGCTTTTTTTTCCAGTATTCTGGGAGGTGGATCATAAAGGATCCTGCTGTGATTTATGTCGGAGAAACACTTGAATTCTTACGACACTCAAATGATCTTAGAAGCTATTAATCCCTAGAACCTTCAGATAATAGTCCATCCCATTCAAGACTCTGACTTCAGTTTTGTGAGACTATGAGCAGAGAACTAAGTTAAGCCTGCTGGATTTCTCACATATAGAACTGTGAGATATTAAATGAGTACTATTTTAAGCCACCACATTTCTGATAATAGGAAAATATCAATAATATGAAACCATCTCCTACAATAATAATATCATATTATGCAATTGTTAACAACAACTGCTGCTGTTCAGTCACTAAGTCTTTGTGACTCCATGGACTGCAGCACATTGGGCTCCTCTGTCTTCCACTATCTCTCAGAGTTTGTTCAAATTCAGATTATCCAATGCCTCTTATAAATTTTAGACTGAATTTGTTATATAAGAAAGTATTTATTTTAAATTATCCTATGAGAGTTCTCTACTTTTAAGAACTCCATCTCTTTTTATTTCTATTAACATTTTTCACTTCTTGCTGTAATTTTGGATGAACATCGCTGTTTTCCCCTCACTGGGAACTGATAGAGATTAAAATTTTGTGGTTAATTTTCAGGCATTTTGGCAACAAATGTGTACATACATATATTCCATTTTTATTTATCATTAAAATATATATTGTATTAATTTTGAAGGATAGAAAGGACTCTCTATCAGATACAAGCTTTCTCTTTCATCTTGTGTGTTTAAGCCTTAAGTTAGCTGAGGGAACACCAAGCATCGATCACCAATTTCAATATATTCTGCTTAAGCTAGCCTGCAGCCCTGGCTATATGATTTGCTCCAGTGAATGCCAAGGATAGTCATTTCATTGGTCAACAATGTGAATTCACTTATGGATTTCAGTTTAACTCTCACCTTCACTAGCACTGATTACTACACACCTGGTTCTCTCTTCCATTTCATGTCTTCCTGAGCTTGAGAGTATTAATTTCAGCCCAGAGATGAACCTCCCTGTACAAAATGTACAGCTACAGGTTAGCTAGCCTGCCTGTCTCATAATTAGATGTACTCCTTTTTATAATCAATGATATAGCAGAAATTCTTTCTTACACATATAAAATTGGCCTGAGATGGGCATGAACAATGAGTACACTGCAGCCTGTTGTTCAATGTTCTGACATAGATGAGCTCCAATCAATTTCACTTCAAGGTGAAGAGCTTTAAAGCATTTGCCTAAAAATAATTTTTTATCTGCATGTTTTTTATAATAACTTGTCTAATATTTAATCAATTTAGTCCTGCTTACTGTACCCTCATGTTAATCTTCAAACTTTCTGGCCTCTTAGTGATAACCAATCCTGTTTTGCAATTCTCATATAGATAATTTTGTGTATGTGTATGGGTGTGAGAGAGAGAGAGACAATGAGTTTGTATATGTGTTTTCATTACCTGGATGTTTGAAAAAGGTATATTTTAAATATGTATCTCTTTAAGAGAGGAATATTTTTTGTGGATTTTATTATCAGTATTAAGACTGTCTCTTATACACATCTCTAATATACAACATAATGATTATTGTTAACAATGCTGTGTTATGTAATTGCAAGTTGCTAAGAGTACAGATCTTAAGTGTTCTCACTTTAAAGAACCTTGGTAGTTATATGAAGTAATAGAGGTATTAACTAATCCCACTGTAGTACTTGTTTAGCAATATATAGCTGTATTAACTTACATTGTATTATATGTTAATTATATCTCAATAATTGGAAAAGCAGTTTTCATCTTTTTATTCTGTCAGTATCCTATATAATTCTTAAATTTTATCAAAACTATCTTATAATCATTTAGTATGTCAGGAATGTTATTGTTTAGAAATGTTGAAAAAAGCAGAGTTGAATTACCTCATATCACATTGCTTGAGAAATCCCATGAACAGGGGAGCCTGGCATGCTGCAGTCCATGGGGTCACAAAGAGTTGGACGTGACTGAGTGACTAACATACACTGTTTGTTGCATTGTGCATATGAACTTCCAGATTTACCTGCCACATTTGTAATGTTTCAAGAACTTGATAACATGTACTTATGTTGTAAAATTAATTGATATTAATATTTAGTTTTGGTTCCATATTTGAGATCTTTCTTATTTCTTTTTTTAGTAAACGTCAATGCATTTCAGTCAGTCAGTCAGTTCAGTCACTCAGTCATGTCCAACTCTTTGCAACCCCATGAATCGCAGCACACCAGGCCTCCCTGTCCATCACCAACTCCCAGAGTTCACTCAGACTCGCGTCCATCGAGTCAGTGATGCCATCCAGCCATCTCACCCTCGGTCGTCCCCTTCTCCTCCTGCCCCCAATCCCTCCCAGCATCAGGGTCTTTTCCAATGAGTCAACTCTTCGTGTGAGGTGGCCAAAGTACTGGAGTTTCAGCTTTAGCATCATTCCTTCCAAAGAAATCCGAGTTCTTTTATTTATTTTAACACTCACAGTTATATACAGTTATACAGACTACTGTTAATATGCAGATTTTCACCCACCTCCATTAACAAGCATTTTTATTTTATCATTTTTTGTTCAGATAGTCTTAAATCAAAGGGAAAAAAATAACAAATTTTAGATTTACCTTCTTATGATTGTGTCATCAACTCTGCCCTTGAACCTCTCTAAAGATAACCATTACCATGGTGAAGGTGAAGGTGAAGTCACTCAGTCGTGTCCGACTCTTTGCGACCCCATGGACTGTAACCTACTATGCTTCTCTGTCCATGGGATTCTCTAGGCAAGAATACTGGAGTGGATTGCCATTTCCTTCTCCAGGGGATCTTCCCGACCCAGGGATCGAACCCGGGTCTCCCGCATTGGAGGCAGACGCTTTAACCTCTGAGCCACCAAGACATGAAGTAAATCATTTAAGTCAAATACTGCCTCATTATTATTTTGAAATGCTTTTATTTACCCTTTCAGTCCTCATTTATTGGAACTGTTTGAAATATATAGCTCAATGTTCTATACTTTTGCTTGTCACCCTAAAATATTCAATATTCTCACATAACTCTATTTCTACTACTTAATTCCAGCTTCATAGGAGTGTAGCCTGTGCAGTTGCACAGAACACCATGTACAGAAAAGTCTTATGTTTGGTCTGATGTTCTGCTTTCACCTTCTTTATACTCTTAATAATTTTACCTTACTACTTTAACTTCACTTGCAAGTGAAGTTTTAAGGGACAATGTTACATGTTTTGAGTAGAGAAAGATTATCAAATGGGATAAACAAGCTAACCGCAAGAGTCCTTTAAAAGCAGAGAGCTTCCTCTGACTGGTGACAAAGGAAAAGTGAGAGATATTCAAAGCATGAGAAGGAATGAGTAGGCTATTGAAATGTTTAAACACGGAGGAAACCACATTAGAAGGAATGTAAGCAAGCACTAAAAAGCAGAAAATGGCCCCTTGGTGTAACAGCCATCAAGGAAAACAGAAACAGACTCACAGAGTTAAACACTTGAATTCTTTTTTTTT